>CAUYRH010106706.1:0-38088 GCA_963574655.1 Perodicticus potto
TTCTTCCATGACTTAGCAATTGTGAATTGGGCTGCAATAAACATTCTGGTACAGATGTCTTTGTTATAATGTGATTTTTGGTTTTCTGGGTATATACCTAGTAAAGGAATTATAGGGTCGAATGGAAGGTCTATTTTTAGAACTCTAAGTACTCTCCAAACATCCTTCCAAAAGGAACGAATTAGTGTGCATTCCCACCAGCAGTGTAGAAGTGTTCCCTTTTCTCCATATCTATGCCAACATTTCTGGTTTTGGGATTTTGTCATGTGGGCTAATCTTACTAGAGTTAGCTATCTCAAAGTAGTTTTGATTTTCATGTCTCTGATTATTGAGGATGGTGAGCATTTTTTCATGTGTCTGTAGGCTGTGCACCTGTCTTCTTTAGAGAAGTCTCTGTAGTTTTAAAACTGGGCAATGAGGTGATCCCTTCTTCCCAGTAGTGCTTTTGAACATAGGTTTCTTGGTTTTCTGGTTTAGACTACAATGAAAAATGTTGAAAAAAAGCTAAATTCTGAGATGTAGGAACCATCAACAGAAGGAATTTGATCACGATCATCTTTCTACATGAAACACAAGTGTAGTGCCTATGCATTTTAATCTTTCAATAAATATGTGTAGAATTTATCATGGAGTGGTTTTTCAGGGGAGAAATAAGAATGAATAAAAGTTAGATGACCAAAGACTTATTTGGGGAGTGAGGGAGTCATTATTGTCCAAACCAGAAAATAATTTTGCATGATCTCAAATTTCTCAGTATTTTCATAAAACCCTGGACTTCTACTCAAGTTTGCAGGAAAAAAAAATTATGTTAGGTATCAGAACAAATAAAAATATTTTATGAGGGACTCATCTGCCTCGCCCCTGAACATTACCCTTAAAATCAAGTTGATATGTTATTAGCCACCTCTCTCAGATCACAGATGATTTATTCAAGCAATTCTTGACATACTCAGGTCAAGCCCATTTTGCTTCTGACCCACTGGTGATGTTCCTTTGAGGTCTTGGTACATACTTCTTGTGAAGTATGCTCTTAGATTTGCTGAAGAGATCAAAGGGAAGAAAATTGTTCAAGAAAAATATCCGGGCACTGGATTTGAACCTGAACTCATCATTATGCAATCCATAAAACAAAATAGAATCAAATAGATTAAGTATAGCAATAGTTTTCAGCATTATTGCTCTAACTGGCCAGCACACTTTGGAGATGATTTTAAGTGGTTTGGCTGATCTTTTCTGGAGACTAGTTATCCATGAAAAGATGATTAACTTTTAATCACCTATAATGAATCCTCACTTGGGGGTTTCTCTGCCTTTGTCCTTTCTCTTCCCCTTTACTCAACCTCTCAGATAATTAACTCCGTATAAATTATCCCAGTACATGACTAAAAAAAAAAAAAAAATAGACAAAGAAATACAATTGTATGACTAGCTTTGTTGCTATTTGGGGGAATTCTTGAGAAAAATCATTCCCACCAAGTATTATTGAAAAAGTCTTGGCAACTTCTCACCAAAGAATGACCCGCAGAAGGTTGTGGTTTACAACATCCCTTCAGCCCCTAAATAAAAATAATATAGCAATGTAATGTATCAGCCAGCACGGTGAGGGCTGGGCCTGAAATGAAGACTGCTGCTTCTTTACTCATATTTAGTTCTTACTTTAAAATTCACCATCATGGTCCTTCCTAGGATGGCTCGCTTGTGACAATGCTGCTTGTAAGGAAAAGCCAAGCAATATCTAAATTGATAATCGCAGGTGTTGTTAATGTACTGAAGTGAGATTGCCTGGCTAGGTGATGATGGTGGAGAGATTTTAAACCCAATTCTTTCTGATCCCAGAATTTGTATGTGATTTCGCTACTTTGCCTCTCATGAAATATTGTGGATCAAATGCATATTCAAAAGCTCCAAATGCTTCTTAGCACCTCTGATATTCTTTTCAAGATGAGTGAACATGTTTATAGACACACAGTACAGTCCTTTATGAAAATCCAAGCAAGGCAGTCTCCAGCTTGTCTTAAGTCATGCAGCTCTCAAATCTTCATATCAATCTGAAGGGGCAAAAAGCTGACAATTCTTTCTATTCACCTCTGGAATGTGTTTTTGTATTTTGAGAATGGGTGCTTCTCGAGTTTCAGTAATTCATACCAACTCAAGTGTTTTAAAAGAAACCAGGCTGTGAAGGAACTAGAAAGGAAGCAGAAAACTGCCCGTGATTGCTCCGAACTCAACCTTGTTCACTCCATTCCACACATAGCTGGCCTGAACATAAAGCACCATCCCAAATTTAGTATAAAATTCATTTTAGATACTCTTTCATGTCTTTTCACCATCTAGCTGGATAACAATATGGGCTTTTAATTCCCTCTTCTAAAATTTTACACTATCCAAAAATTAAATCAAAATGTTTCTTCAGAATCTCCTAGTCTCTTTTTTAATTTGATGAAGCCAGCAGCTTGCATCTACTCACCAAAGTGGTGCAAACAAGATGAGAAATGAATCTAACCACTATTTATATATAGCATCACAACACGGGCTGTGTTTTTCTAAGTCGGCTGAAAGGGGTAAGTCTCGGTAAGCACTGCCAGCTGCTTTCAAATTTCCCAATAAAAATTTTCTTTATGTGATTGTTTGTCTTTTGAAGAGAAAGAGAGCACATCCACCCCAAGATAGTGTTAACTTAAATTAAACTATTTACATGTAACACTCTTAAGAGGTTATAACAGTTAACACAGGAATACTATTAACAATAAAAACAGACTAGTAATACACATGATAGCATGAATGAATCTCACAGACATGAAGCTGAGTGAAAAAAAGCCAGAAACAAAATACCATATACTGCATGACTTCATTTATACAGTCTTACATAGAACTTAAAACCCTTTATCATGGTGAAATCCGGAAGGGATATCAACAGAGAAGAGACCCAAGGAAGCTTCTGGGTGATAAAAGTGTTCGCTATCTGGGTCATAGTTACATGAGGGTATGTATATAACAAATAATACATATGCAATTTATATATACATAAAGTCATTGGGCTAGGTACTCAAGATCTGTGCTGTTTAAGGTCTTTGCTTGATGTGTATTTATACTTCAATAAGAACATTTTTAAGAACAGTAGCCCAGCCATGGATCAGAAAGAAAGGTGCAATGATGATTCATGCCTTCAGCATTACTGACAACTCTTATTTTATGTTCTGCACAGACTTTTATAAAATTGCACTTATAGATCTACAATTCTTTATCTGTAATAATGAAATCCTAAAGGTTCTTCAAACCAAAAGCTTTCTGACTGACATGAGGTTATTAACATTTTTATTTAGTCCACATTCTACCTAGGGCAAACATTCATATGGCTCAGTGTAGAAAGGTTAATCTCTGATTATGGGGTGTTGGCCCATACCCCATAGTGGTGCTACGTAATATACAGAGTGTGCACTTTATGAGTTTTGTAAAATCCAAACATATTCTAAATTTTAACACACATCTGGCCTGAAAGTCTTCAGGCAAGGATATTGTTAAACTTTATTTACTCAAAGATACATTCGAAAAGGTCTACCTAGCATACTAAATCTGTGATTTCAAAGGTGTTACTTAAAGATGAAGTTGAATTTCAGTAAACTATGGGCTGCTAAATTATCAAAATAAAAATTAAGTAAATAATAAGGTGGTTCACAGCCAACATTGGAAAAGTGGCACAAGAATCCTTGAAGCTTAAGAAACATCTTTCAACATGCTCAAAAAAGTTTCAACATGTCCATCAGAAGGCCAAAACACCTACATGAGACAAAGGGAGAGGGCAGGGCTTTCTTTGTAACTTCCCCAGCTCCCAGCATGAGCTCACATGTGGTAACATTCAACAAAGGTTTGTTAGGTTGAACTGAATCTTTAACAACCCTTATCTTTTGACTTGGCATACACTGTTCCCAAAATTTGAAGAAAAAAAAAAAATGAACGTTTTTTAAAAATAAAGTTTAAGACCTTTGGGAAATAGCACTTTGGCTCCCTTTAGTTGGTTGTTAGACAAAATAGAACTACATCTTGAGTTTTAGCTTTTAACTTAAGGGCATGTCTCCATGTGAAGCGAAGACTTAAATAAATCATGAAATCTCTACTGTTCATTCTGCTCATCCAAGAACAGAAATCTTACCAAAAAATAAAAATAAAAAACTGACTTGAAATTCATCCCTCACTCAGGCTTCTTTGGGAAAAGACTTGCCTTTTTCACGCTGATTTTACCCTGCACCATAACTTCTGGACCACTGCTTTCACAGTTCTTCCCTTTATTCCTTTATGTTTTCTCCAAGGAAAAGAACTCATTGTCTGTGTCCTCCCCGAATATTTTCTGGAAGCACTGTAAGTGTTAGCCTCATGCTTCTGTATCAGTTTCAAGGCAATCATAAATCAACAGTCTGTGGACTGAGGTGCTCAGACCCAAAACATGCCTTTGAAAACCACGTAGCTTTGCTCTCCAAGAGCAGCTGCAGCCTCTTATTAATGGTTCAGGAGTCTTTCACACCTCCTCTTAAATCCAGTGCATTTGAAGTAATAAAACAGGGAGCAGTTTATAGGCAGGAAATATTAAAATATTTAATTGCTTTTTTTCCTTGGCACAAGGCAGTCGGCCTCAAGCTTTCTATAACACACGAAGAAAGGACATCTGCCCGTGCTTGAATGGACACGAAACAGGGAATTGCCAAACTGGATACCTTTGTGACTCAACGTCTGCTTTTAAACCCACATCAAGCCCATTTTCCTTTATTAGTTCTAACCATTTCTTTCCAATTACTTTTCATTTTCTTCTTCCTTCTCCTTGTCCAGGTTACAACAAAATACAAAAGACAGTAAATTGATATCATGCCCAGGATGATTCCTTAATGGATCCCAGACAGAAACAGTATACAACTTGAACCTGAAAGGGATTCGCATTGTCCAGTCCCATGTTTTCTTAGCCCATAAAAGCCTTCTCTGGAAAGAGCTAAATGTTAAGAGCACTAACAGAACAGCTCAACTCTTTGACAAGTTTCTATATGACAGAGTAAACCTATGGTTGAGTCCTCACTCTGCCAACTGCTAGTTGAGTGACTTTAGATGTAGTACTTGGCTTTTTCTCATTCCTTCCTCTGGAAAATTGTCATTGGCACCTCTCACATGAAGCATTCGTGAGCATTCTCGGAGGTATCAGTTGCCAAGTTTTCAGTATAACATTTCGCAACCTGTCCTCAGAGTTAGCTGTCCTTTTGTTAAGATTCAGTCTAACAAGAATTGTTCATAAACCAAAAGAAGATATGGCTAAGATCCTTCTATGAATAGCTAAAAGTATACAAGAATATCTTACTGAAATTTGTACTGGTTTTTTATTGCTACATAAAAAAATTCTATAAATGTAACTTTCAGAAGAAAAAAAAGAAAGAATTCGTTGATCAGTTGGTGGTTATGCAGTCAGAAGTCCAGCATGGCATGTCTGGGTTCTCTTCCCAGGGTGCCACTCACAAGACTGAAATCAAGGTGTCGGCCAGCAGGGCTGAGATCTTGTCAAAAGACTCGTTGGAACACTCTGCTTCCCGTGCCGATGTGGTTACTGGCCAAATTTATATCCTTGCAGTTGTAGTACTGAGGTCCCTGTTTCTTTGCCAGCTGTCCCAAAGAGACCTCTCTTAGCTCTTAGAAACCACTCAGTCCCTTTCCATGTGAATCCCTCCATCTTCAGAGTCAATAGCAGTGAATTTCCTTCCTGGCCTAGTGCAGTGGTTCAGACCTGTAATCCTAGCACTCTGGGAGGCTGAGGCAGGCAGGTTGTTTGAGCTCAGGAGTTTGACACCAGCCTGCACAAGAACAAGACCCCATAGGCACCTGTAGTCCCAGTTACTCAGGTGGCTGAATCAAGAGAATCGCCTGAGGCCAAGAGTTTGAGGTTGCTGTGAGCTATGAGCCATGGCACTCAACCCTAGGGCAATGGCAACAGAGTGAGACTCTGTCTTAAGAAAGAAAGAAAGAAAGAAAGAAAGAAAGAAAGAAAGAAAGAAAGAAAGAAAGAAAGAAAGAAAGAAAGAAGGAAGGAAGGAAGGAAAAGAAAACTGAAAATTCCCCTCACATTGAACCTTTCCAATGCTTCAATTCTCTTTGACTTCTGCAACCAGTCAGAAAAAAAAAAAAAAAAAAACATTGCTTTTAAAGAGATTGTGTGATTGAGGCCAACCTACATAATTATCCTATTTTAAGGAAAACTGATTAAGTTTTAATTTCATCTGCAGATACCCCTGCCATATGACATCATGGCAGAGTAAGAAGAGGGAGCATGGGTAATAGAGGACTCTTAGAATTCTGGAGACCATAACATTTTAATAATGGGGTTGAAATGAAAACACACAAATCACATCATAAGGCAGATCCAGGAAGGGATGCAGCAGCCTCCTAACCATTTTTTTCCATCTCCCTTCTTGCTACCTTCAAATTTAATCTTGATGCAGCTTTCTGAGTTAAATAGCCAAAGATATTGTATGCTCCATATTGCCTACAAGATCAAGTTTAAATCTCCTAACCTGACACCCACAAACCTTCCATGACTTGGCTGGGCTCTCAATTGTCTTATGAATTCTTTATTCATACTCAATGTCCCAGAAGCACCAACTGCTTATAGTTTCCTTCAACTGCCATGATGTTTCACCTAGGTGCTATCCACCTGGGATACCCTCTGTGTTTCCTACTCCTTTGTCCAGGTAACTCCTATTCATCCTTTAATTTTTTTTTTTTTTTTGAGACAGAATCTCACTCTGTTGCCCTGGCAAGAGTGGTATGGCTTCAGCCAACTCAGCAAACCTCAAACTCCTAGGTTCAAGCCATCCTCCTGCCTCAGCCTCCCAAGTAGTTGGGACCACAAGTGCCACCATCATGCCCAGCTAATTTTTTTTTTTACTTTTAGTAGAGACATTGTCTCACTGTTGCTCAGGCTGATCTCAAAATCCTGAGCTCAAGGGATCCTCCCGCCTTGACTTCCCAGAGTGCTAGGATTACGGGTATGGGCCACCGTGTCCAACCCCATCTTTGATCAAGTGTTGCTTCATGCACTCACTCATTCATTCATCAAAAAAAAAAAAAAAAGCTATTGAACACCCACTCTATGGCAGAAACTAGGGTGTAATGAGAGACACAGACAGTCTCTGCTTGCAGAGAACTCCCACTGGTTGGGGGTATAGACAATTCAACAACTGGTTCCAGTCCAATGAAAAGTGCAATGACTGGAGGAAAGATGGAGCATCTACAGCAGGTTCTCAGCCAAAGTCAGACGTTTTTGTAAGAAGTGACATCCAAGCCAAGATCCAAAGCACAAGTGGAATTTTGCCAAGTACGTGGGAGGAGAGGGGAGGGGAAAGTTCCGGGAGAAGGCAATAAGGTATCAAGAAGAGCACAGCTTGTTAATAGCTCGATGTGAAGAGTATGGAGTTCTGGGAGTGGACAGCATCTTTTCCAAGGGAAAGATGTGGAGCCACTGAAAAGCTGAAGAGTACATTTCTATTTACATACATCTCTCTAGCCAGCCTGCAGATAGTATATTGGAGGACAAAGGGACCAGAAGAGAGGAAGCCAGGAGAGTCTGGGGCAATCATTCAGACCAGAAATGACAGTAACTGTTTTTGTTTTTGTTTTGTTTTGTTTTGTTTTGCAGGGGCCACAGAGATGGAGGGGAAAGGACAGATTTGAAAGAAGATGCCACCTATAGGAACTTGGTGATAAATGAGATATTGGGGCTGGGAGCTAGGGATGATGCCTGTGTGCCTGGCTTGGGCAGCAGGGCAGATGCCAATGCCTGTCACTGACAGTGAGAACAAGGGCAGAGAAGTGGTTTTGTGGGGGAAGATAATTGTTGCCAAATGGCTTCTGGTATAGCCAGTAATTTACAGAGACTATTTCAATTCTTTCTAGCCTACCTCTATGATTCAACTGCATTAAGCAAGAGAGAAAGCCCGTTTGTTGATTATAAGAACAAGAAGGAAGAATATAGAAATGGTTACCAGTCACTTCTTACCTTGATTATCCACCTCTGGTCCCATAGGAGAAGACTCTCTTCTGGAACTTCTTACTCAGAGAAGAAGTAGAATGATGCTAATTATGTTCACATTTACTTTTTTCTCTGACAATGGAACTCTTCCCCAGATATCTGCATGGTCCCACTCCCAACCCCTTCATTCAAGTCTCTACTTAAATATCATCCTATTGAAGAGGACTTATTGACCACTTTTATAAAGAGAAAAATCTTCCACCCACACTCCAGCACTCCCTCATCTGCTGTATTTTCTCCATAATATTTTTTCAACACCTGACTGAGCACTGGCAAATTGTTCATGGAGGAATGCAGGAATAAAGTTATTTTATTCCTGATTCATTGAATTCTTCTGATTTATTGATCAGAAGATGGATCTTGGCTGGAGAATATTATGTAGAAATCATCAGGATAAAAATGGTATTAGAATCAAAAAAGATAAGCTTTCTAAGGGAAAAAATACAGAGTTAAAAGAGATCCCTGAGTAATTTCAACATTTACCAACCTTTAAATGATTGGAAAACAGGGAGGAAGAGTCTGGAAAACAAGGAGTCAGGGCAGCAAGACTACTAGAAAAATGAGGGAGTCAGAGACACCAAGGAAGCTGAGTAATGATGTAAGAAGCATCAACAGGGTCAAATGCAACCAAGAAAACATAAGAAAAGAGCAGAAAGTCTCCATTAGATTTAGCAACCAAGACATCATTACTGACCTGAATTAAGAGCACTTAAAGGAGAGGTCAAGGTGAGGGACCCATTTCAGCAGAGTGAGGAATAAAAGGCAAGAGAAAGAGGGTAAAGGGAAAAGCAAGCAAAGGAAGTAACTGGAGGAGTGCAAGGCTGAGAAGAGTTGTTTTTCTTAAGATGGTGGAGGCTTGAACAAATCTAAAGGTTGGTGGGAAAGACACAGTAAAGAGGAAGAGGTTTAAGATAAGAGAAAGCAAAAAGATAATCAACACTGAAAGATCTCTAAAGTACAGGAAGGGAGGTTTCCTTCTTCTGGAAGCCTCCACTGACCTCCCCCTGCCCCTCCCCTTCTCCATCCTCTACATGGCACAGCCTGAAAGTGTGCTCAGGTCTAACACTGTGTTCACCCAGGGGAACTGTAGCTCAGTTTATATCTCTATCATGCCACTAAGTTATGGACTTATTTTGGAAAGAGACAACTTTGGATTCATCATTTTATCCCCAAGAACAAGCATAGATTCTGGTTCATTAAAAAGTAATAAATATTTGATAAATGCATGAAAGAGAGAAAGAATTAAAGAACCAATGGATAAGTAGACATATAAGCTGAGAGACTCAGCAAATATATACAGTAGAACCTCCATGGCTGACCACCTCCCCACAATGCCCATCTCCTTAAATTGACCTAATTTTCATAGGCCAGACATGCACCACATGTACGTATGAGGACAGTAGGCCTAGTTCCTTATGTTGGCCACCTCCATATGTTAATAAGTTTGTTATAGTCCCTTGAGTGGTCAACTTATAGAGGTTCTACTGTATATTGAATGCTTACTCTTGCTAGGTCTTGTTCTGGGCTCTGGTAATTGAGCAGTGGACAAAACAAAACCCCATGAACAAGTGAATTGAGGAAAGGACATGAAAAAGTGGAGGAAAAAATAAAAGCAGTCTCAGTGAAAAGGAACATCATGAACTATTACTTCATAATTTCAAGAATGTGGATGTTTTAAAAGGGACACTGTACCTCTTCACAGCCAATTCTTTTCATGTGGGAAGGGAGGATTTACTGACCGTTTATAAAGATGGATTATAGCCTTGCTCCCTCATTTCCTGTTTTTCATGATACTTGTAATCTATGAATCTGAATCACTTGCTTGAATTTGCCTTTCTTCATAAGCTCTCAAAGGTGGATTGAGCTGATTCTCCAGCTCTTGACCAAAAGAGAGATAAAGACCTAGGCTCCCAAGGTACAACCAAGTCAAAGCTCTTACAATGGTTTATTCCAATTTGTATTCAGGTGTGTCCCACTCAGGATCCAAGTCATCCTTATGTTCTCCTACTGGGATTAAATGGAAAAGATGGGAATAGAGCTGCGGGAAAAAAATTATATGGACATTCCTTGCAGTCAAACAACCACTAAAAGCAGGGTTTTCAGAGATAAGCTCCAACATTCCCAAAGAGGAATGCTGGTGTTTGAGTCAGTCATGCACATCCAGGAACAACACAGGGCTCATAGATGGCAGGGACATGACAGCACAAGAAGCCATTTTTAGGTCACTTATACAAATGACAGAGAAGTTACCCAAACAATCACATAAGTAAACATAGCAATCACTGTGGAGCATTTAAGAATCCATGTTCTAAAGGTTCTTGATATCAGATGCTAAGAAAACACTTATTTTCTCTTTACTTCCCTTACTGTGGTCATATTTTCAAGGACAAGAATTGAATCTTTTGTTGGCTTTTCTTACACTAAAACCCAGTCTCTAATCTTCTTGGCTTGGCCCTCTACTCATGTCCAATTATGTTCGTCCCTTAATGACAGTATCCAATGAAGCAATCGCTTCTGCATAGGTTGCTCCCAATTCTTTGGATGTGAGCTCAGACCTGCTTTGAGACCTTCCAACCGGATATCTGGCTGCCTCTCCAACACTGCCAGGCAAAAAACATGTTCAAAATCAAACTCATTCCCTTCCTTCATAAAACCAGTTCTTCCACTGGACTTGCCAACTTGTATTAATGGTGACCCTGTTCTGCCAGCTGGAACCCTCAATCATCTATGACCCCTTCTTCTCTTTTATCTTCTCCTCCCATCCATTCTTTTTTTTTTTTTAATTTTTATTTTTTATTAAATCATAGCTGTGTACATTAGTGCAATCATGGGGTACAGTGTGCAGGCTTTATATACAATCTGAAACATTTTCATCCAACTGTTCAACATAACCTTCACTCCCATCCATTCTTAAATTCCATTGCAACATTCCCTAAGAAACATTTCCAACATAGCTCTCCCAATTGGCCTCCTTAATATTCAACTCCTTCTTTTATTCTTACTGCCTCTACTCCAGTTTAAGCTCTTGAATCCTTTCACCTGGACTATACCAAACACTATTACCAGTTTGAAAAGAAAATTTCACAACCTGATAGATTTGTATTGAAACCCCAGTTTTCTCCCTTTCTAGCTATGTGATCTTGAGTAATTTTCCCAAAGCCTCTATTTGCCCCATAAAATGGTGGTTCATTTCAAGAGTATATAAGATGGTGTAAGTTAAACTGTCTAGTATAAAGTTGTTCAAAGGATCAATTACTTTTCCACTAAAAAAATATCTTGACCATGTCTTCTCCATACTCATAAACCTTGAATGTCTTCCCTCTTTCTACAAAATAAGACCTAGCCACTTATTGGCCTCCTACAGTATCACTCATGCTATTTCCCTAGACTTCATCTCCCAAAGTAGTCTTCTTGTTCTTCTCAAACACCCCCACATGCTTACCATGCAGATCCTTCCACCTGATGTGACTTTCCCATTAATCTCCACCCATCAAAACCCCACCACCCTTTAAGAAACAATTCGAATGCCACTCCCTCTGCAAGACCTAATTCTGTTAATCAAATATGATTTCATCTGCTTTTGAATCCCCACTTTACTTTCTTACACTTACTTTATTTATGAAGTTTGTCATATTTGTCTTCATACTAGGCTTATACATATCTTTATCTTATTCTGAGTATAGAACTGTGAACTGACTAACTTCTTATTCATCACTAAAGCCTAAAACATTTCACTATTCAACACTCAGGACATAAGCTGAATTTATTTTTATGGACATATACCTAGAAGAAGACCATATACAACTGTTGTAATACAATTGTTGTAATACAACTTGACCAGGCCAACCATTTTTCTCTATTTTAGTCAATGACATATCTTGTACATAGAACAGTGGTTAAAATATAGTGGGTGCTCGAAAACTATCTACTAACTTTATAATCCAAGATTATCTTGGATTTCTAAGCCCAAAATGTCTGTATAATTCCATATTTTTAAATTATGCCAATTAGCATCACCCAAGCGCTACATGGTCTCATCATTTCAAATCAGAGGCATCATAGCAAGTATCATTGATAGGAAATAGGCCCTAGATGCCCACTTGGGAAAGCATCCAAGAAAAGACAGCCCTGTCCATGTGCCCTTGGGTGCTCTCATCCAAATAGCATTCTCTACAGCTGCCTGATACCATCCAATCATCCGATATCCATCCTTCTATCTGGCAGACACTGCGCCTGCAATTTGGCAGGGACATAAATTAAAAGCAAGAGAACAATCACAGGAACATTGGCCTCCAAAGTCAAGGCCAGTCGGCAGTATGATTCAGGCACCGAATGTCATCTTCCTTTTCTTCACTCAGAATCCTGACAGAAACCACTAGGCAGCACAGCCAGAGTTTAAAAAACACTCTTGAGTTGTTCACCAGGATTCTCAAGCAGGCCACGTACCCGATTTTGCTAACTCTGACAAGGTGTGACTGTGCCTGTACCTCTCAGCTGTTCAGTCCTTGCTGTAGAGGGCTGGGGAAAAGTAGGAGATGAAGACACGAGAACCTTCAAGTCAGACAGGACTGGTTCTGAATACAGGCTCCACCACCAACCAGCAATGCAGCTGAGGACATGGTTTCAGCCTCCTGGGCTTCAGATTTCTTAGCTCTTAAATAATGCCTACCTTTCAGCCTTGTTGTAAGAATGAATGGGAATATATAGGTAAAGCACCAGGCGCCTGGCTGTTGCTGTTGGTGTCATTACTATTATTAGATAAGAGATCAAAGAGAAATAACTGCAGAGATTAAGCTAGCTTTCCTAACACAATCCTAAGAATTCATCTTGACTAATTCACTCAAATACAGCTTATTTTATATTTTTGCAGGATAATAACAGATTTCTAAGAAAAATAATCAAGTGCAGATACTAAGCATTCTAAAGCCCAACTGATGATACAAAATCACAGATGAATTTTCAGAATTTACCCTCCCTGCCCCGCAAGCAGAAAGTTCACTGACTTGAACTCATTTTCCCGTATCCCTGGAGGCTGAACACTTCAATGACGCCCTTGAGGTCTCTGCACCTCTAAGTCACTGCCTCATGCAAGCACCACCACCTCACCCCCAGCAGTTTGCCTGCTTTTTTCCACATCCATCACCATCCTTGTCTCCTCACCACCAGCACACATTCCAGATTTTTTAAGCCCCCCTTGCCCATCCTGAGCTCCTACTAGAAGCCACTTTTGGTCTTAGCACCATGACGACCAGGCTCCAAGGAGCGGAGGAAGGGGCAACAGAAGGGACTTTTTGTTCACAGCAGTCACAAGCTGCCAAAAGGTCAACAAATTTGGCAATCAGAGCAACTCTACACCTGCTCAATTGTCCCCACTATCTTCACTCTAATGAGTTAAAAGTAAAGTCGGATCTGAGTGTATCCTTACTTTGTATGGTTTATTTTTGTGTCTTCTGTGTTATAGATACAGATCCTGCATACATAAGTCACACAGATTACTACAGACAGCTGTTCTGTTTCTCCCACTGTGGGCCAACCTGGACAATTAGTCATTTGCTAAATTGTCTAATTTCCTTCAGAGCTCTTTGTCTGATTCTCTATTACCAAAATTAATACTGATTCTGGAGCATTCTCCCTATTGGCCTTCGAAGGCACCATCTTAGCTTTTCAACTCTATAAGTTGAATTTTGGCAAAGCTGGCCTCTGGAACCTAAAACTGAAATGAAGGAATTGTTTAAACATTACCTATCCACTATATTTTATAGTATATACCCTGTTTGCTCATTGCCATCTGTCATGGAGCTTCCTCAAAATCACCTAGCTTGATTCAGCTTCTCCCCCCAGATATGACTCACCCAGGCCCACGCCATTTCTCATCTGTCCATCACGACTTCCTCTTAACTCTTCTCTCTGCCTCCAGGCCAATCCTGCTCCAACCCCGTTCCCCTCCAAGGTGTTCCTCTTAACTTGATGAGTCTTCTGGACAGTGAATCTTCCAAAATTACTACACTCGATGGCTTACGAACACTTAATGGCTCCATTGCCACATGAAATTCACATTCTTCTGAGTAGCACATGGAGCCCTCTGTGATCTCGTCCTCATCAGCCTCATCTCTTGCCACAGGCCCACTCTGTCCTAAGCTAACTACCAAACACATTGTGCCATTTTACATCTTTGAACCTCTTATCTCGCTGCTCTCTAGGCCTGGAAAAGAAACATCCTTCCTCACCGACCTTCCAAACCTTAATCGTCTTTCAAGAATCTGCTCAAGCCTGACCTTACCAGGTAGGCTTGCTCCCTTCTTCCTTTCTGCCACCACTTTTTCTCATTCTTTTATTTGTTGTATTATCTCAGTCTAACTGAATGATTTTTTTTTCAGAGTCTCTGTTGTCCTGAGTAGAATGCTGGGGTGTAAGAGCTCACAGCAACTACAAACTCTTGGGGTCAAGTGATCCTCTTGTCTCAGCCTCCAGAGAAGTCTCAAATGAACAGGTGCCTGTCACCATGCCCAGCTAACTTTTCTATTTTTAGTTCCTACTCACTCTTGCTCAGGCTGGTCTCAAACTCCTGAGTTCAAGCCATCCACCTGCCTTGCTTTCCCAGACTGCTAGAATTACAGCACGAGCCACCATGGCTGGTCACATTGAATGACTTTTATTTGTTTATTTTTGACTCAACCACTAGATCAGGGGCTCTTTGATAGTAGGAACCTGTCTTGTTTACCTTTGAGTCCCTAGTGTCACACCAAATGCTTGGCACATAGTAGGTGCTCTACAAACATTCATTGCATTGACTTTTCAAAATTCCTTTAGGGAGTCATTTGACAAGAACCTCACCTAAAACAGCATCAGCTTGAAACAATCAATATTAAAATATTTTTTTCTTATATTAAAAGGTTGGAATACCGTTTCATAATGCAAGAACCCCTAATATATCTGTTTTTAATGTATTTTTTTCTTAGAAAGTCATCTCATTTTGCTGGTTTGAACAAGCCTAGAAACTTTGGTGTTTGTTTTGAAACTGAAAAGTGCCTTAAGAAGTACTTTGTATACTTGGATGGGGTTGGGAGGAGACCCATGGAGATGATTAAAGGCTGGAAAACAGACTCAGAGAACTGGAAGGGAAGGTGAAAGCAATTTAGTAATCATCGTCAAACATGGGAAAGGTTGTTATTACCGAGGAAGATGACGAGTCCATGATGTTCATACCCTCTAAGGCAAGAACAACAGGAAATGAGGTGAGCAGGAAGGCTTGAGTTAAATAGAGGGGAACTTACCTGGCTAAAAACATCACTAAGTTCTGAAAGGTCTGGGAAGAATGATGCTTTAGTTCCTTCTTCTTCAGAGCTCTACAAACATAGGAGAGTCTCCACACTGACTAGAATGTTCCCTATGCAACCCTGCCTCTGCTCAGGTACAGAACTGGACAGTTTCCAAATGGGATGTGGATTTTTGGCACCCAAGGAACACATGACCGGACAAAGTTCTTCCACCCCTAAAGTCTCAGAGAAAGTATCTCAGAAGAACTAAACTCAACTGTTAGGTTTTTTCACTAAATGCCAAGCCCCTTTGCTAGGCCAGCCCCTGTGTTAGATACCGTCACAATCACTAAGGCCCAGCTAATTCTAACGGAGACAGGAGCTGATTAGTGTATGCATGCATATCCCTGCGGGAGCATGATGCTGCAACTCTCAGAATCCTGTCTCACTTCTGCATGTGGACACGTAGCACAACCACCAAAGCTACTGGCATTTCCTCTGCATGACACTCACCCCCAGTGCTCTAAACTTCAAACCTTTGTGTGTGCTTTTTCTTCCACCCACAGTTTCTTACTTAGGAAAACCCTTTGAGATATGGCTCAGGCATCGCCTCCTCCAAGCTGCTCTGTCGTCACAGCTACTAATCCCTTCACCTACGCTTAGATTGTGATACTGCTTCATGATTTCTGGCTGCAAGCATCAGAAACTGATTCCAGGTAACCCTCAAGAAAGAGAGCTTATTAGAAGTATATCTAGGGGGCTCAACAATAGCTAGAAAAACAGGCTTGAAAGTGCCTAAAATCCAGGAGAGTTAAAGCTCAGAAGCAGAGAGCTTGTCTATTATCCAAAAACATCAGAGCAAGGTGTTTATACCTCACGTGAGGTGATGAATGCCCTAAAAATATTCCCTCCCAACGTAGTACAAAGTGCTAGACGAGGGTCTAACCGGCCAACCATAGGTCTTGGCCGCCTGACCACCTGTGGCTGCACTCCCTTCACTTTTCCTAGTAGGAATTGGCCACTAGAATTTAACCTCCCACTAGCACATTAACAGACATGAGCCACCACACAAATATTCTCAGAAATGAAGTCCAGGATGGTCAAATGCAGTGTTGAAATATCCGTTTACCTTTAAGTGAAACTTTGGTACGCATCAAACTTCTCAGACAACACTACCTGTGACTGCAAGGGGACAAACAAGAAGAAGAAAAATAATACCAGCTGGTTGGGGGTAAGCTTTAAACACAGCAAATAACCTAATACAATAAGACTTAGTGCCTCTATGTTTCCAGGGTCACCAGCAGACAGGTAAGCACCGCTGGCTTGGTAAGTCCACTTCAACGCTACCAGTGTTCCTTGACAGTGTCTACGGTCATTCAAGCCTGCAGTTTGCATGGTTTGCTTAATCTAATTCCCATTTCATTCTGAATCATACTTGGCCCTGCAACGAGTATTGCTTCATCGAGATGAATAAATGCACACCTTGTTCAAAAGGGAAAAAAAGAGTCTTTGGGAATTCATTGGCAACATTTCAAAGGTTCAGTATTTAGATCTTATAGATGACTAAAAGGTAAGTTGATCTTTCTTTGAGGACACATCATCAGGGACATTGAGAGTGTAAGTCAGGTGCCTTGTCTAGTGTCTTTTACCTTAGGTTTTAAATCTGGAAGGGTATGTCCAAGAAAGAAATTAGCTTCGGATTCCAAACTTCACATCAATAGCAATTAGACAACTGGTCCGGGAATCAGGTTCTGTTCCCTTCTTCAATAAATATTTCTTAAGTAGCTTACACATGTGCCCATTTTTTCTATATCACTAAAAAGGACAAGTCATATAACAAAATTTCTGTATATTCAATTGGCTGGATTCAATTGCCCCAGGTGTCTGGGGAAATAACGTTTCTTAAAATTATGTAGTAAGAGCTTAGCAAGAGTGTTACAAAATGCCTGTTTTATTTTGAAGGATTTGTCAATTCAATAACATTTTATATTCAAAATTAGGATCACACTAATACATGACAGTAATTTTTGCATGTTTATACCAACATTGCCCCCATCCACTACATAGAACTTCTAAAAATCATTTAAAAAGCAGAAGAGTTAGATCTCGTTGGTCCAAACCTGGATTTACAGGTTAGCAGCCCCTTACAGGTTATGAAGAACTTGAAAGAAACTGTCAACTACCCTGAAAATATTTTGAAGTTGCTCTTACTGGTGTGAATGTATGATGGTGGACCAGTTTGGCAATCCTGAATTGTTTTCACTGCAGCTGTGGATTACCTGTGGTTTCAAATGAACTACTGTGTATGCTTTGTTTATTTCATCCCTTCTTCCTGTTGGAAAAACAGCTGGAGAACAGACATCCTGCTGTTCGGAGCTGCCAGCCTTAGAATATTAACAGGAAGCCACAATAAGAATCTTCATGACTTCACCTGTGGCATAAATGGCAGAGAGAATGGAGCCCATGGGGAGGAACTTATTTAAAACAGAATGAAGCCGTTTTCAGACCTTATGTCTGAACATCCAAGTAACTGCCACTGGCCTAATAAACTGGCTTACTTCATGTAGCGTTCAACCAGGGAAGGAGAAAAAGTTAGTTTCGTATAGAAAGGAGTAAAGGCAGGCCTCAGTGCCTGTGGCAATAAATGGAAAATAATATCTGGTGCATTAAACCAAGAAGTAGTATCACAAAATTTCTATCAGATGCTTTAAGCTTTTAGCCAAGGATGTGGGAGCAGATAGTAGGGATATGTGGATGGGAGAGGAGAAATCTAATGGCCTTACAAGATACTTCCATGTGTTTTCCATCATGTATAATTACTTATCCCAAGGCAAGAGTGCTATTACATAAGCATCTTTCCAGATACCTCTCCATTTGGTGGGAGAAGGGGAGGGTGTGAATGGGGTAAGGAGAAATAATTATAAGGAGTCAACAAGGAGACAGGGCCAGAGAAGTTATATGACATAAGGCTCCTTATGTAATGTCCACATAGTAATGGGTCAGATATATTCCTGGAAGTGGAATTATCTGGTGCAGATCCCTCTTCCCTTCTGTAGAATGAGTCTGTGAGAAATAAAATTATTCTGGAGAAAGGATTTCCCCCTAAGCTACTGAATGGAAGGATAAAGGAAGGAATAACAATCTTAGCGTTCAGTATTGAGCACACACTGGAACCCTCCTTCCACCGCCCGAACCTAGTAATCACTTATGTGCCTTTAGGGTATTTCAATTCTTAGATCCTTGCATGTATCCAGTCTACTAACTTTGCTAAATACACTTAAGAAAGAGACCGCAACAGCACAATTACAGACACAATTTCTTTAATGCAGTCCATAAAATGGGGATTCTAGAAATCTAACATACTATGTAATCACTATGAACACATGAGTCAGATAGGTCTGGGTTCAAGTCTCAGTTATCTCATTTTCTTCCCTGGGATGGACATGGACAAATTACTGTATCTTCTTAAATATAAGGAATTTTCTCTATTTTCCCAGGGAGGAAATTGAAATTTTTCCTACCAGCTAGAATTAATTTAAAGATTTAGGAATATCGATAAAATAATCAAAGATCTGTTTATAATACTTAATTTATTAATTTCATCACAAAAATATTTAAAATCATGTAAAATATCAATTTAGAAATTGTTTTCACTCTCACATTTCATAAAACAGTTTTGTTCAAATTCTTAATACATGGCATTAGTGTCCCCTGGCAGTCTTCACAGTACATCAGTTTTATTTCCATGTGGGTCCTGTGATGCTGTCATGAGAAACATTATCCCAAACCGCAAGCACCCATTCACACAACATTAAGACAATTGTTTTGTTCATTCCTCCTGTCAGTGAATATTTGCACTGTTACATTTACCAAATACAATTTAATAATTGATATGTTGCTTCCAAAAGATCTCTTTTTCAAGGCTGTTTATGATACATCTACCCCTTGAAACTGTGAAGTCACTGCTCCACCCTTCAGCACCAAGAATAATTAATAAATATCTGTCACATTTCTTTGTCTTTTTTTTGAAGGTAACTTCTTCTATAAGCTTTTGAGGCCAGAATCATCAGAGGTCACCTCAGGCTTCTGTGGAAGTTGACAATGTGCCCCATAATTTGAGAGACTTTATAAAGATTGAACTACAATGCATGGGTCATTATGAAAATTTCTGAGATGCACAAAAATCAAGAAACAATAAAATCCACGCAGAGAGAAACCAATAAAGCCCTCCTAGCAACACCAATAAGCCCAGTAAGTTGGAACTTTTGCAGGTGTGTCTGAAAAGGAGCTGTCGACTGTGTTCCCTAAAAGGGAAATAACGGACCATAACACAGTCTATCTCAGAACTTTTCTAGTGACTCATGTATAAGGTGGCCCCTTCCTTTCTGAGGGGTAGGTTTGGAAACTCATCTGATTCTATAGCATGCGCATTACTTAATCTCTCTAAGCCGCCGTCTCCTTTGTTAGAGACAGAGCTAGTTACGGTACTGTGCTCCGGGAACAGTGGTGAGGATTGAATGAGATAACACACCACCGTGATTTAGTGCAGCGCTGTTCACCTGGAAAGTGGCAGGTTCCATCTGCTGAACCCAGGGCTGGGGTTCCACTGATTAAAAATTAAAAACATGAAGACATGCCTGAGATGACACACAAAGATCTAAAACGAAGCAGATGAGGACAGGTTAAAGGAACTTGGATTATTGTTCCAAAGAAGGAAAAATGAGTAATGTGACAAATTTAATTTAATTTATTTTAATTTAATTAACCTTAATCAGAAAGGTTTCTTACACAAAGAATAATACCTGTTTTTGCTCTTCTTCATGCAATAAGGTAGCCATGTGTAATAAGGTAGTCCTTTATGTGTAAAGGACTTACATCACATAGAAAGGAAAATTTATATTCAGTGAAGTTTTGATAAATTGAATCTCTTCCTGACAGAGGCTGTGAAGGACTTTAAAAGTGAAAAATCATTTTGTACAGTTCTGTCCACAGGCGGAATGATTTTTTCAAGGTCTCAAATTATCCCTATGTCTTTGCACATCAAGATGAGCTACTATGGGAAATAGTAGAATGTAAAATCCAGGACAGGGGTGGAAACTAAAAAGATGGCATATTTTGCTGAGCTGGTTGGGTATTAAGCAAATTTAGCTTTTATTGTCTTTCTTTTTTTTTTCTTTTATTGAATCATATCTGTGTACAATAATTCAGTCATGGGGTACAGTGTACGGGCTTCAGATACAATCAGAGATATTTTCATCAACCTGATTGCGATAACATTCAAGAGACTTTGGGGGATTACTTTACCTCCATAGTTTGCCATCACTGTTAGAAAAAATCATAAACACTGGAACTACAAAGACTAGAGTTTAATTGCCAACTTTTCTTCTTACTGTGTAGCCTGGAACAGGCTTCTTAAACTCTCTATTGGTAAGTTTCATCATCTGCAACCAGTGCAGAAAAGCATCTGCGTTACAGGGCTGTCACAGGGGTTACATGAGATATTTGTGAGATAGCTAAGCTCAGTATCTGGCATATCGTGGATACTCTAAATGTTGGTTCTGTTCTCCCTGCAAATTGTGCTTCCAAACATACTCTAGTTTTCAGAAGCCTAAATTATCACACTGCATTGTCAGCTGACACCTTTTACATCTGGAGGAGGTTTATCCCTAAAAACATAATAAAGCCACATCACAGTTTGGTTTTATTTTCAGTTAACAAGTTCTCCAAAGATGGAACTGGCTGGAGGTGAACAAACTTCGGCTGAGTTTGTGGTGTGCTTATAAGGACTCTCGTTCAACAATGTGCTGAAAATGGTTCAGTGGTATACATGTACTCTTGAAGGGGACCTCATTCTTGGTCATAGGACTTCCTACAGTTGAGACAAATATCTTCATAACATCCTCTTCATCCAGATATGAATGATTTGAAATGGTTTTAGGTACTGTAGCAAGGTATACTACTTAGGATAAAGCTCAGTGGCCTAACAAAAAATCCTGTATACAGTGACTTATATAAGACAGAAGTTCTTTTTTTCTTACATAATAGTTCAAAGGTAAGTGGTACAGGGCTATCAACAAGGTATGACTTTCATCTCTGGGTTCTAGGCAACTTCCATCCAGTGAGAAGGGCAGAAAGATTCAGACAATGCACTATGTAGAAAAGCAATACTTAAGAGTCACAATACTTCAAATCACAACCCATTGGTCAAACTTAGTCATGTGGACATACTAGCTGCAAAGGAGACTGGGAAATGTGGCCTCATCTTGGGAAGCCATGTGCCCAGCAAGAGCTCAGGGAGAAGAGAAAGGGGAGTAAGAAAGAAGGACCATACACAGTGTCTGCTCCACAAAATTAAAGTAGGAAGTTTACCTGGATGGTTTAACTTTTTCTTAAAAGTCAGATCATGGAAAGTACAGACAATACTACATATACCTTTTCATCTGAAACTTGATGTGATAGTTATGGATAAAATCCAATGAATAAAGACCCCAATAACATAATTTGAGGCCGTAAGTACCTTCCTGTTTATATTACAGCAACTTGAGTCACTGAGTCTTATTGGGGCCAAGTTACATCTGGGAAAATCTGAATATGCTGACCCAGAAAAGAGTTGGAGTAGAGATAGGTTGGATTAATGACAGCAGTTAGCCTCAATCATTTAAAAATTCAAAAGTTATGGGGAGGGCCTCTGAATAAGCCTGAATAAGCCCCACTCTGATGCAGAGTTTAGAGTTTATGAAACACCAGGTCAGATGAAGTGACAGCACCCCCCATTTGACTGTGAGAAAATTTCTCTGGGCCGAAGAATAATAATTCCTATTTGTATCAATAATGAGTTTCCCAGGTGCCATTTACAAATTTTTCCCAACTTATTTTAGAGACTTTAGCATGTTACTTTACTTCATTATCTGAGCTTCACATATATTTCACTCCTGCAAGGAATCCAGAATATTTTTTTCATTAATTACTCATTCATGAACTTGACAGAATTTGTACTAATCTCATGAATGTTCTCATCAATAATCGTTTCTCTTCTCTGGGAAGAACCTCCATGCTTTGCAAAGCACAGATGATTTTCCCCCTATTTTTTCCAAGTAGGCTAAGAGAACACACTGGAATTTTTAGATTCTACAAGAATAAAAAGAAAACTACCAAAACACAAGCAAACCAAAAATCACTCTCAATCGCTGCTTTGAAATTGATTCAACTAAGAGGAAGTATATCCCTTGAAGTGCTTGACAGAAGAACTGGAGAAATTTGCTATAAAATTAAAGTAAACAAATCATTACTAATTTTGAAAATTATTAGGGGGAAAAACCACTTTATTTTCTCATGGAGCAAACACGAGACTGAGAGGCCAGAAAATTCAATTCAGATCCCAGATGAGCCAGTAGCTAACTACATGGGCTTGTGCAAATTTCATAATGTCTTTGGATGTCAAGCTCCTTGTTTGTAAAATCAGGAACTTGAAAGATGTTATTTCCAAGGTCTTTTCTCATTTGAATAGCCAATGGGTTTATGAAACTGCTGCTTGCTGAAATTTTAAAAAAATTCCAGCATCACAAATGTCACAGAATTATATTAACTTTTTCCCTACTTTGCCAAATTTAGTAAATTATATAAATCCCCTCCCCCAACAACTAGTGGGAAATCCAGAATCTAAAGACAACTTACAAAGTTAAAATGTTAAGGGAAAACTAAACTGTCTTCTAAAGAGCTCTCTGTTTAGCCTTTATAGATGCATGTGTCACTTTATTGATTCTTATTGCCAAAAGGGTATTTGGAGAAGGTGGCTGTTACCTATAAACTTGGATTATTTATGATTCATATCCTGCTGCCAGTAAAATGTTTATAGCAGATGATCCCCTTATTAATGTTGGTTTCAAAGGATTGAGGCTAATTATAGCATTGGCCTTGATCACACTTAGCTGACATAAATTTGCTCCAGAATGACATTATGATGAGCTCCTGATTCCAACCTCATCTTCCCCAGCATCTATTTATCAATCTTCTACACAGACGCCAGGGCTCTACCTAAAACACAGGTGGTAAAGTGCCTCAATGACGCCACCAGCTTCCTTTCACACCATACAAGCTATGCCATCGTAGTTCACTTTTCCATGGCTTTCTATGGAATACCTGGAGAGCCAGTCCCATGTCCTCTTCATGGCTGTAAGAAAACTTCAGTGCAAATTCTCCACAGGCAGATATAGTTCTCTGTGCCCCCTCAGGAAGTAGAAGGAAATGTTGTGCAAAGAAAGCTACTGTCCTCCCTGGGGGATGCAGACCTGCCTCCGACTATTAAGCTAGATATGAAGCAAAAACCGCACGGTGGTACCAGGTAGGCTGGGCTTTTTCCTCCCCTTGCTCTTATTGCCTGCTGTACAGACCCTATTCCTCTTTCAGGAAAGAGGAATTTTTCCCTTTCCTCTTAGCCAAGCTCTCACCTTCACCATTGGCTACACCTCCTCCACGGTGCCAGAAGCTTTCTGCTCTCTGAGCCTTCAGTGCCCCATTGCTTGCCTCTGCTGTGTCCCAATTTAGCTTTACTGAGACCCCATTGTCTTCTCTAATCCCCTCATGTTAAAACTATTGGTTTGCTTGTTTCTCCCTAATAAATTATAACTTCCCCATGGGGAAGCCATAGTCATCTCTACCCTGGTTGTCTAAGACAATGTCTGTTCACTTTGATTGCTTAATAAATGCTCATTTAAAGGAAAGTTGGTCTTGTTGGTGTCAAAGCAGTTACAGCATTTAAAATCCGTACAACCAAAAGTCTAACAGTAATATCAAATGTTAGCTTTTATTTCAAATATATCTATTATACACTGTCATTTCCTCCTTAAAAAATGATAGGGGATTAGTCATCTTATTTCTTTTTTAATTGAGATGAAAGTTTCATGTTCTATTAAAATTTTTAGACGAGCTGGGTGTGGTGTCATGTGCCTATAGTCCCACCTACTCAGGAGTTTGAGACTGGAAGATTGCTTGAGCACAGGAGTTGGAGGCCAGCCTGAGCACTGTAGCAAGGCTCCATCATCTTCCTTCCTTCTTTCTGGGAAGGGAAAGGAAAGTAAGAATGGGAAGAGAAGGGAAAGGAAAGTAAGGGGAAGGGAAAGCAAAGCAAGGGGGAAGGCAAGGGAAGGGAAGAGAGGAAGGAAGGGAAAGAAAGAAAAAGAAAGAAAGAAGGAAAGGAAGGGAGGAAGGAAGGAAGGAAAGATTTAGAAGTACAATGTCTAAAATAATTGATTTTCAAATGTTGTTTTATACCTTTCTCTGCAAATTTCCCTCCTCTCACACTTTCATAAATCTCTTTTTTACAAAATATAAATCACCTCCATTCTAAAATGAAGAACTGATCCCCATTGACTCTGAAAAATTCATTCCTTTGCAAAGGAGCAGAGGTCTCCTATTTTTAAACATTAACAATCTAAATGGACACAGCTAATCTGCCATCATGTAGTGATGATCAAAGCATGCAGTAAATACTCTAAATAACAGGGCCTACTTTTCGTGTTTTGTTGAGGTTGACTCAAAAACAATGACACTTTGGGCCAGATAATCCTTTATTTAGAGGGTCACCCTGTACATTGTGGGCTGTCTAGCAGTGCCCCTGCTCTCTACCCACTTGATTCTAGTAGCAGCAGGTATAACAATCAAAAATATGTCCAAACATTGTCAAATGCCCTCAGTGTGCAAAATTGCCCCCAATTGAGAACCAATGTTCTCAAAATACTCAGGTGGTAGATATAACAATCTATAGAGCCAGATAAGTGGTAGCAACTACCAAGTTCCCACTTACAAACTGTGTGATCTTGAGCACATTACTTAATCCCTCTGATCTTTAGTTCATTCATCTGTAAAATGGTGCTAATAAGACCCACTTTCAAAATTCCCATGAAGATTAAATGGAAAAATGTACATAAAGTGCTTAGCATAGTCTCTTGTACATTGCAAGGGCTTCATATTTATTTCTGTTGGTTATTACCATACATTATCAATTTTGTTGCAGTTAAAACACCACAAAATACACTTTATTATAAAAGGCAAAAGATGTATGCGATTATTGTAATACTAAATTCAATTTGATTTTTAAAGAGTTCTGAACTAGTAGAACCTCTATAAGTTGACTACCCAAGGGATAGCAACAAACTGATCAACATAAGGAGCTAGGCCTACTGTCCTGATACACACCAGGGCCATGTCTGGTCTAGCCTATGAAAATTAGGTCAACTGAAGGAGTTGGGCAATGTGGGGAGGTGGTCAACTATGAAGGTTCTACTGTGCTTCAGACTGTGTTCTTCACTACGAACGTCAATAGTTACCATTCTATAGCTGAGCAAAGTGTAGAAAGTAAGCAAATTATTCTGCTTATGGTAAAGACTCTGGTTGTCCTCCAATATCTAATCTCCCTTCTTCCATAATGGGAGGATCTCAAATATTTAGCAACTTTAAATACAGTCAAATTTCCAGGATCCCCTCCTAATTAAGAGGGCCCATGTGACAAAGTTCTGGCCAATAGGATACAAGAAGAACTTGTATGCATAACTGAAGTGTGTCTGCTCATTATCCCTTGTTATTCATCCTATTGCTTGGAACATGGATGCGAAGGCCAGAGCACCAGTTGGAACCATAGCAGCAAAAACCACAACCAGGAAACAGTGAAGTGGAATGTTGGAAGCAGCCTGAGTCCTAAATATATGCAGTATGGCACTGCCATATCAGCTCTGAACTGCCTACATCTTGGCTTTAAAGTGAGAGAGAAAGAAAACTATCTTCTTTAAGGCACTGTTATTTTGAATCTCTGCTAGTCATAGAACAGATTGAACATGTTTTACTGGCTCACAAGTGTGAGCTCAGGCAGTAAGCATGCAGACACTGCAGGCCTGCCAGTGCAGCCCTGTTATGCTAGAGTATAACAGCTGATAAAACCTTTATGTGTGGACCAGTTTGTTGCTATCCCATGGGTAGTCAACTTACAGAGGTTCTTCTAGTTCAGAACTCTTTAAAAATCAAATTAAATTTAGTATTACAGTAAATGATCTCGACTGGTGAGCAGAGCACTGCTATTTATCAATAACAGTTGATAAAATGGGTTCCACATGAAACATTGAACTATTTTTTCAAAATCTGAAAAGTATGACACAGGTACTTTAATGGGGATTGCATTGAATCTGTAGATTGCTTCAGGTAGTATAGATCCTTTAACAGTATTAATTCTGACTATGTCTGGTAATTCGTGCCTGTAATTCTAGCAATTTGGGAGGCTGAGACAATCAATTGCTTGTGTTGAGACCAGCCTGAGCAAAAATGAGACCTTGTGTCTATTAAAAAATAGAAAAAATTAGGTGGGCATCATGGTGGGTGCCTGTACTCTCAGCTACTCTGGAGGCTGAGGCAAGAGAATTGCTTGAGCCCAAGAGTTTGAGATTGCTGGGAGCTATGACACCACAAAACTCTACCCCAAGGAGACAGAATGAGACTCTGTCTCAAAAAAAAAAAAAAAAGAAAGAAAAAGAAAAACAAGGTTGATTCTTCCAAGCCATGTGCATGATATGTTCTTCCATCTGTTAACATCCTCTGCAATTTCTTTTCTCAGTATTTCATGATTCTTTCTGTAGATATCCTTCACATCCTTTGTTAAATATATTCCGAGGTATTTTTTTTTTATTTTTTTGGATGCTACTGTGAAGGGTATAGTGTCTTTGATTTGGTTCTCAGCTTGACTATTGTTGGTGTATATGAAGGCCATTGATTTGTGTACATTGGTTTTATATCTTGAGACATTGCTGTATTTCTTTATCGATTTCACAAGTCTCATGGAAAAAAAATTGATAAAATCATGCTCCATTACACCCAGCCAACTCAAACCGTGGGTACATGTCACATGGCTAAAAAATTTCAAAATGTTGGTTCTGCCCCTTTTAGTAAAGAATTATGAAAGATATTAGTTCCAGCTAGAGCTAACAAAGTACAGAAATGGGAGTGATACTTCCACCCAAAGTTTCCTGCCTAACTTATTGGACAAGCCTATTAAATTCAGGGCCTTTTAAGAAAAGAAAAGCTAGCTGGTTAGGTTTGTACTCACACTGCATCCTATTTAAGGGGAGATAAAAATTCTGTTGTCAGCCTCTATCATTTGAGAGTTTTCTGCCTGACCATGGAAACCAGCCTAGCAGCAAAGATCACGTTCAGGGCATTGCCTTCCCATCCAAGCCTACTTTCTGAGGAACAAGAAAGGAAGTGTCATGGGCCAAATTGTGTTCTTCCAAAATTCATGTGGCTATCCCAACCCCTGTATCTCAGAATATGACTAAAATTTGGAGATAAGGTCTTCAAAGAGGTAATTAAGTTAAAACAAGGTCATTAGGGTGGGTCCTCATCCATTATAAATGGAGTCCTTATGAGAAAAGAAGATTAGGATGCAGACAAAGAGGAAGACCATGTAAAAGACACAGGGAGAGGATGGCCATTGACAAGCCAAGCAGAGAGGCCTCAGAAGAATTGTGAAAGTTAGATCTTTCTGGTGTCTGAACCATGCAGTCTGTGGTACTTTGTTACAGCTGCCCTAGGTAGCTACAAGAAGACAGAGTGGTGAGCAGAGCACAGGAGTCAATACGTAAAAGACCACAGTCTTAGGTTTAAAAAACATGTGAAAATGTGTCTTTAGGCTTTGCTTACTCAAAGGGGTACCCACCAGAAACAAATAGACCAGATACTTTTATAATTGGGGGAGGAAATTGTATTGCTAAAGAAACCACAAGTCTGGCCTTACGAAGCTTATGATCATTTAAGCCCTAAGCAACCCCCGGCATCCTAATCCTCAAGGTGCAGGAAAGAGGGCAAATTGTCCATGACATGCTTCAGATGTGATCAGGGAGGATAATGAAAGATGACAGATCCATTCATGAAGTGTAGAACCAAGAGCTGCCAGATGTGCTAGCACAAGACTTACTCCCCTACCAGGACTAGGATTCTTCCCAATTCTAGTCTAACAGGATCTGATAATTGCTATAGCCTTGTGACTGGAAAGGACTTGCATTATGTTTTTTTCTTTTTCAGATGGGAGTTTTTGCTGCACTGATCATATTGTGATTCTACTGCAGTGTATCAGATGAGATGCGACCTAAGCAGAGCTCTACTCTGACCTGATGGAAGGAAGGAAGCACCGCCCAGAGACCCTGGATGTTGAGCTCATTGCAAAAACCGGATGAGATTCTGAATTGTCTCCCTTGGGAGAGGTTGAGTGTACTGCAAGTGTGGGCAGAATATATACATAGATTATGTAGGTTTCTGCCTGGATGGAGCAGGGTAGAGATTATTGGCTGTCTCTGAATTTGTTTTTCACTTCTTAAAACCCCCAAATTGAAGCTATGTATTGATTTCACTCCCAAAATAAAGACATTGCTCAGACTCACCATGGCCATGTGATTTAAGTAATGACCAGCAGGATGTAAGCAGACATAATGTGTGGAACTTCTGAGATCTGTCCTTAAAGGAGGAGTGCATGCCTTCCTTCCCTCTCTCTCTATCCCACTGCATGGAATGGGGATGTAAAGGCCAGCACTTTAGAATGAAGGTCATGAGGAGGAGGGTCATGTGCTGGTCCAGTCCACCAGCCTTGGCAGGATGGAAAGTTGGGAGCAACCTGTTCTGGATGACCAAGAAGCCATCATTTCAGCCTCTATATAGATGTATGAGAGAGAAAAAAATTTATTTTGTTTGTAAGCTAGCAATATTTCTGGGTCCCCATTATTCACAACAGAACATGCAGTCCAACTATTAGACTGATTTGTATGTTTCCTTTTATCTGCAGACCTGGGAAGGAAAAGAACAAAAGGATAAAAATAAAGGCAGAAACCTACCACAGGATTCTTAATTCTAATTCCCCTGATCCCTTGAGAAAACGTCTCACATACATTCCACTCTATAGGAGAATTATTTGTATATCAAAGAATTCTGGGAAAAGCAAAAGAGACTAAGTGGGAAGGTGAAGTCAGAAATGGAAGACACGTTCAGAATCTGGCTGTAGGGCTTAGAAGCAGACCAGGGTGACTCACCTCCCTGAACGCTGTCCTCATGTTGAGTCAAAAGGAAGGATGCTGATGGAAATGGAAAAGAAATTCAGATACTTGTCCTGAAATGAGTTATGCTAATTTTCCCGGTTATCCAGGTCCATCTTTATCCACAATTTCAAAGTGAAACGATGACTTTCATAACTTTTTTATTTGGTTCTGAGATAAAGGAAAAGGGAAATGGCATCTTGTGTGAAAAGAACCATTTGGTACGTACATGTTCACCAAGAGGGCTGTGGCTCACCACACACTGCCCATTTCTATTAATGAGAATTGTGTTGATGAAATTGCAGCCAGCATATTCCATCTTTTAGTGAGTCTGCTAGCTCAGACTTAGAAGGCTGTCTTGGGGATACCATAACAATTGCTACATCAAATAGCATGTGTTCTTGTACATATTTGATTTCATAATCATTTTTGTGGGCTCCATTAGCCAACACATTTGGAGAGACATATTGTTTGGCCCAGTCATCTGATAATAGCAATTACATAAATCAGTGAGTATGAAATGTGAAGTTAAGGAGTTAAGTTATAAGTACAGAGAAGAGAAGCATGAACTCTCTTTAAAAGAAATTACTTCAATTCAGTCAGCAATCACTGCAATGGCCCAAGTGAACATACTTCTTCTTCTTCTAGCCTGCTACACTAACCACATCACTTTTTACACTACTTGTAAGCCCCTTATACATTATAATTCTCTACTAAGTGGGCTAAGGAGCACATGGTCTCAGTTACCTGCTAAACATACAACATAAGGTGCAAATTCATTTATTTGAGCCTTAATATTAATGGACGTTCTTGAATTTAAATTAGACAATACCACGTGATGCTTTCAATCCAAAACAGACATGCCCTGGAGAATTAAGGGACTTTTTCAAAGTTTCAAATACAAAGAAGGCTTCTAACCTGCTCACAATCAGCCATTACATGCTATTAGGAGCTGTTTAATTGGGACTGTCACTCTCAATTAATCAGTGACAAGTGAATAGAAGAGCAAATAACCAAAATTAGGTACACATGTTACCAATTGTTTCCATTAGGGATTATAATGCAATCTTATGTTTTGCCGTGGTTTTTCTTTCTTCTCTAGCTCCAAGAAATGATGTAAAATTAAACTAGTGAGGGAGCAAATCTTAAACATAACTTTTTCCTTCAAATTGTAAAAGAACCACATGCAGCAAAGCTGCTGTAGGTCCTCAGCTATGATACTGCCCTCTGTCCTCTGCCTTTGCTCTGCAGTGTAGCTGATCAGAATTCCACGTGAGAGTCCCAAGGATAAGAAGGTGAGTCTCCTTGTGATTCAAACATAAGACTCATTCCTCTTTTCTTTGCTGAGAAATAACACAAGATTTAGCCCATGAGATAAAACCCCTCTCCTATTCACATGAGTGTTCAGTTTCCTTGTTATGATTCACTAGGCTTCTCATTGGTAGTCCTTTAAAGAGTATTTTATTGGGGTGATGGGAGGAAAAAGAAGGGGAGGGCTGCATACAATGATGATGCATTGAGCTAAAAAGATCTTCAGCTTAGATCTGCATTTAGAGCTAGTTTAAATAGCCAAACCCCAGAATTGCACTTCGAATTTGAATTTCCTGGTCCTGACAGCTTTAAAATTTATATTTAAATATGGGTGTTTAAATATACATATTTAAATGCATGTATATTTAAATATAGATTGTTTCTAAATTTTTGGATTATGCCAAGGACTTTATATAAATTGAACATGATTTAAACATAAATTTTAGAGAAAATGTGTATCTGAACGTGACTCAATTACCATGAAATATCAACCTGTTTTATATTTTCATTTGTAGTTAAAAACAACAGCAAAATCCAAATATATTTGGAAATTGTCATTTTTTTTCCTCATAAACATGATCTACCTCTTTCTGGATTCCACTGAAATAATCATCCTACCGTGATGGTTTGACAGGTTATAAAACACCACAGATTCAAAGTATGACTTTAAATTGTTCCACAAAGCATGGAGATATCATAATATGTAGCTGATACAAAAGTAAATCACTTCCCATGACTGGTCCTTCTTATGCTCAAGAGTGCTGAGAATTTGAGTCTTCCAGTTATGGACAAGGTCAAACCAAGAGCTCACAACATTTTCTGAGCACGGAGATCAGGAGTTTTCTGTAAGAGCCAAATAGTAAATATAATAGGCTTTGTGGGCCATAAGGTTACTGTTAGAACTACTCGACTGCCATTGCCATGAAAGCGTCTACAGGCACTACGTAAACAAATAAGCGTGGCTGTATTCTGTTAGAACTTTATTGACAAAAACAGAACACAGGCTAGATTTGACCCTTGAGGGACCCAGTTTGTCAGTCCCTGTTTTAGCTCCCAAACCTCTACTTCTCTCCAGTCACTTTTCATCTTTCAGCTCAACATCTTAGAAAATAAAATGACTTTGATGTTAAGGATTTTAACATCAAAGGGATGGATCTAGAATTATTTGGGGAACTTGATCCCCATTGATCCACATGCCCTACCCCCAGATTTTTATTTAGTAAATTTTATGTGGGTCTCAGACATGTGCATTCTCTTAAACCTTCCCAGTTAATTTTGATTCAAAGCCAGATTTGTGCTTTCTCTGCTTTAGATAGTGGCCCCCAGCCTCTACAGTGCAGAGTCTACACTAACAGTGGAAGGTAACAAGGTAACCAATACTAGCTGGTATGACAATACACCCAAAATCTCTATGGCTCAGTCCAGTGAATACATATTTCTGGCCCATTTAACCCTCTTTTAGTTCATTTTTATGCCATCTGGAGCTCTTGGAAAAAAGAAATGGAGAACGCACATCAGCTCTTAGTTATCCTAACATGCATGGTATCTCTGCTCTTAGCTAGCCAGATGACTATTTCTATGGCTTCAACATCACTGCCAAGGGGGCCTGGAAATTAAAAAGAAGCACATTGATATTTGATGAACTCTGATAGCTCACCTGACATATTTGTGTCTAAACTCCTTATCTGTCAATCTGGGACACCACCTAACTCCTCCAGACCACACAGAAAGAGCAGATGTTAGAAAGACAGACTAATGTCCAAACCAATTACTTACACCCACCTTCTTGCCAAGGTTAATTACTGGGAATTCTGGAAGGCAGCAGATTTTTATTAATCAAACTAGATCTCTTTTAAACATGAAATGAATTCATTTTGTGAAACTGGGTCTGTGTTGATCTTTAGCTTCTAAATTGGATACCCACAGATAGGAGTCATGGCAAAAAGAAAACAGCAATTAGCGGATGTATGAATTGTCCTCATGTTTACAAACTTTGAGTCTTTGTTTAGATAATACTGTGTGTATCCTTGATATATCACGTTGGAAGATGAAGAAGAAATGTGGAGATTGCCAGCTCTGAGCCAGTACGCAAAGCGTCCCACTCCCAGCTCTCGTAAATGGAGGAAAATACCTCACTGGGAGGCATCTGTTTGAACACTTACAAACACAAATATAATTTCAAAAGTTATAGCCCTCTTTTAGAAAAAGAGAGAGAGGAGATGAGGAAACCTCCTTCACCAAAAAAGAAAAAAACAATGTTGTAATGTTGTAGATCCTTAAATTCCTAAGAGAGAAAATGGGGGTTTCTATTAATGTAGGATGGATTTCAGTGAGATGTTTGAAAACTTGCTAAATGCCTAAGATTCTTCCCCACACAGAAACTTATGAGCCTGTGAAACCATTGGCTGAGGAAGATGTAGGTCTATCTGGGAGGAAGAACTAAAGAAATACTTGGGAAAATCACAATTTCATTTACCAAGAATGACATGATCTTTGTCCATTTGATCTGTTTATTCAAGGTAAAAAAGACGTGCTAACCAACAAAAGGTAACTGTCTTTCTGTGTACAGCACTTGTTCAGCACAAACTGTAATCTTAAGGACAGCACAAGAATGGTTTCCTTCAACAGACTTCTGTGTTGTCACCAAGTGAAGCTGCTGCTATTTAAACCTTGCCTCTTAACCTTTCATCTCAGGGCCTGTATCTGAGTGCCATGTTTGTTAACCTGATAACTATCTCACCTCAGTTTATCTTTCAAGTTGATCCAGCAGGCTCAATATTTCTGGGTAACCAGCCATCTCCGAGAAAGCACAAAATGTTCAGCCAAAGTGACAATATTTGGCTCTTTCACCAGCCCCAAGGAGAGATAGGCTTATACACAATGTATGACAAGGTTATCTCTATTACGTTCAGCTGTGAGATGCATTATTTAAATGCTGAAAAATCCTGACAAATAAACCCTCTTCTTAAATATAATGGAATTAATCTCTGATCCATTCACCAGAGAACTAAATGTTAGAAATAACTGTTAAAGCACCAAGGCGTACAGCTAGTGGTATCCTCAAAATATTCAATAATATCTTTTAAAGAGTATAAAGCAAAATTTCTAGAGTATTAAGCTTAGAAGACTGGTGTTTTGGAAGAGGAATGGGGTTGTATCTCCTTTAGAATACAGGGTCCCTCTGTATCTCACAGTTACAGAAATCTTATACATTAGGTTTATGTCCAATTTAAAAAAACAGGTCACTTTCCTTTCTATAGATAAGAATTTGAAACTATGAGAAGTTATCTAATAAAGTTTTAAAATGTAGTTGTTAATTTAAAATAATGCATAATTAATATGCATATCTAACAGAAATTGGGAGTTTATCATTCATATATCTCAAAGCCTAGAACAAGTGTATCCCATTGCACAGTTTAGAGATATTATTTGTTGACTAAAGTATATTACAAACAAATGCCCTTTTGCCCGATTTCAAGATCAACAGGAAGTTAATGAGATATTGCCACTTACTTAAGGCCATGGAGTTCATAAGTCATACATATTTAGAGCAGAAGTGATCTTGAGGGATTATCTGAAAACAACATCATTTTACAGATGAAGAAAGAGATGCCCTGAAAGGTTAAATAATTTGTGAAAGGAATAAAACCTTGGCAAGACCTCTCTGGGTTCTCATACAGCCTCAATTTTCCAGTCATACATAACAGCAAAGGGTAGTTTTCCATGGATGCCTTGGAGAACTGGACACTAGATAGATGTTTGAATAACAGGCATTCATAAACACTCCTAAAGGAAGCAAGGATTATGGGCTTTGAAATAACCCAAATGCTATTCACATGTGCTGAATGACAACTTCTTGCTCATCTGTTGAAATTTACTTGTCACAAAAATAACAAACATTTTCCACTTGTCCCTAACCATTCTTGTTAACAATGACAAATGACTCATTGAGAAATGACTTTTGACAGCTTCCAATTGCTTGGTGGATTCTTATAACTGCCTTTTACTAGGTCAAAGAGCAGCCTCGTCTCGCCCTTTGGGGCCGTTACTGGGTATAAACTCTGTGGCAACAGCTCTTGCTACATCATTCATTTTAATTGGTTCAAGAATAAAACCAGGAAGACCGAAGTTAACCTGATCACACTCGGTATGCCTCATCCCAGGCAGGAAAGAGAAATGTCTACAGCTCCAATGAAGACCTCACAAGCACACATCTAGGTAAATAGGAACAAACCTTTTCCAGTACTATAACACAATTCCAAGAGCCTTTCAAAAAGCTCCTCCCACTTTTATTACCATGTACAAAAGCTTGCGTATAGATTTCTACAAAAAAAAAAGACACAAAACAGAATCCTTTGTGTCATAATATTTTAGAGTTCAAATGTATTATTTTCATAGGCAAGGGAGGAGATCCAGAAAGTTGAAAGCATTTATCTACTGTAGGTCTCACCACTAGTTCCCAGCAGAACTCAAGGAAGAATCTTCTTCTGCTAAGTTAAACTCTAAACGTTCTCACATGTGGAAGTGAAAAACAAAAGTTTACCCATAGTGGTGCAGAGTAGAACAGAGGATACTAAAGGATAGGAAGGAGGGGGATGAGGGGAGATTCGTTAACAGATACAAAGTTCCAACTAGCTGGGGAGAGTAAATTCTAGGATTCTATAACACTGTAGGATGACCTTAGTTAACAATAAGATACAGTTTCAAATGCCTAATAAAAGAAATGATAAATGTTTGAAATGATGGATGTACTAATTGCCCTGATCTGATCGCTATATGTTCTAGGTATCATGACGTCACTAGGTGCATCACAAAAATGTATAATAGCTATGTGTTGATCAGAAAAATTAAGCTTTCTTTATTAAAAAACAAAATCCACTTCTCCTGATGCCTACTCTAGCATTCTTTTTGTTACATTCCTAGTTCACAGTGACTCATTAAAACTTCTAACAGGCTGTGTGTAAAAAGGATCTTACATAATGGCAAAATTTAGATTTCTAATTGTATTCTCATCTAATTCTAAGCTATTTCTGAAGACTGTATGAAAAGTTCTATTGTAGACAACTACTATAACTTCTCCTCTTTTTCTCTTCGCTAAAAAACTAGTTTAAAACTTACCAACAAATGTGTTGCTCTGCCCAGTGGTGCAACCCGTGCCTGAACTAAAATAAAAATCATTTTGTCAGGGTAGAGGAAATTAGAGGAAATTTGGAGGAAATATTTTTAACTTCCTTTCATGATGTTTTAAAGTTGTTTTCATAATGATGACCTTTTGTAAAATTGCTGATGCTCTCACCTTGAAAATTATTATGGGGCCTTTCTGAGGGAAAGGGGGGGGGAGCTGAACTTAAGATTAACCTTGAGTTAAAAAGGAAAAGCAGAACAACAAGATCAAAGGCAAAATCAGCCCTACGGGCTTCAGGTACTCTAAAGAATTTGTTCCTTTCCCAAATATCAGTTAGAATAAAGTAGATGTATAGTTATTTACTCCACCAGACACAATCAAAGCATTACCTTCTACATCCATGGAACAGGAATTTCCATGAATTGGTAAGGTTAAAGGAGTCCTTTTTAAAAGTTCATTACAACTTCTATAAAAAATAATTTAAAAAAAATAAAAGTTCATTAGAACTTCTGCTAGTATACTTTTCTCTTCTGCATTTATTTCCAGGAAGCAAGAGGTGAAGATTATAGTGCTGAAGAAAAAAATGTCATCCTGAGTCACAAAGCTAAGAATGTCTATAGTCATTACCCTAATAAAAAATTTTTCTGGAGATTTATACTTGTGCTGATTCACAACTTCCCACACACTCAGGGGATGAGGGGAAAGGAGTATCTGCCTCTTCCAGTTAACTATAAAATGTATGAAACCAAACAAAAAACAAAAAAAATCATGTGGTTACTTTAGAAATGAAGATGCTCCCAATTAAATGTATTTTTGAATGAGTCATTTGTTGGGTGGGGGAAGATAGCATTATGGAGAGAAAAGGATACTCCCTCTGATTTTACATTTAAAAAATCACAAAAACAAATGGCAAACTAAGTTGGACAAAAAGAGATCATGCCAGCTGATGAGCTAAACTTACAAATTGTAAATCAAGGAGATGAAAGACACCTGACCAAAAGACCCAGCTATGATAAACAGTAGACACCCAGGCTAGGTACACGAATACTCTGATACTCTTTCCTTTGCAAGCAACAATTTCTCTCAAGGATAAGGGAAGAGAAACTGACATTTATTTAGGCCTTACTACACGCTATCTCACATACTGGATGCCTTGAAGCCTCAGTGTAAGCCGATAGTGTATGATTCACCTCATTTTATACAGATAAGAAAGGCCCAGACAGGGAAAGGGGACCCAACATATACTAACTACTATTATGTGTATTTATCCAACAAATAAATATTAATTAATTGCTCCACTAGACTTAAGAGAATTTAAAAGATCCTAAGTTTGTTTGAAACTAAAATAACAAATCTGAAATGCCTTGGAGACATCAGGACTAAGGGGAATACAAAACATTCATCTCACCAGCTGAACCTTCAGGGACTGTTAATATGCTCAAAAAATGTAATGATGAATTGGTTGTTCAGAATCCACATTTGTGTATGAAATAATTCAACATCTGCATTGTCCATTACAGAATCTGCTAGCAATATGCAGCAATTTAATTTAAACTTAAATCAGTTAAAAATTCAATAGTGAAAACTTCAATTCCTCAGTAGCTACACATCAAGTGCGGCCATGCGTGGCAAGTGGCTGCTGTCTTGGAAGGCTCAGATATAGAACATTCCATCATCTCAGAATGTTCTGTTGGACAATACTGTTAAATTCCAAACACTCTACAAGGAGTTTCAGCTAGGATCTCATTCCAGAATTTCTTGAAAAATACTTTACATTTGTATAGAACGTCATGATTTTCCAAAGACTGAAAAAGTTCACATATCTGACTCATGCCAAAATTACACTCCTCCTATGGTGAAGGAATGTGAAATCGAGAGAAAGGAAGGGATGGAATAGGTCATGTGGAGAAAGGAAGGGATGGAATAGGCCACGTGGAGAAAGGAAGGGATGGAATAGGTCACGTGGAGAAAGGAAGGGATGGAATAGGTCATGTGGAGAAAGGAAGGGATGGAATAGGCCATGTGGAGAAAGGAAGGGATGGAATAGGTCATGTGGAGAAAGGAAGGGATGGAATAGGTCATGTGGAGAAAGGAAGGGATGGAATAGGTCATGTGGAGAAAGGAAGGGATGGAATAGGCCATGTGGAGAAAGGAAGGGATGGAATAGGCCACGTGGAGAAAGGAAGGGATGGAATAGGCCACGTGGAGAAAGGAAGGGATGGAATAGGCCACGTGGAGAAAGGAAGGGATGGAATAGGCCACGTGGAGAAAGGA
>CAUYRH010106707.1:0-35209 GCA_963574655.1 Perodicticus potto
TTTTTAGTTTGATCAGGTCCCAGTAGTGTATTTTTGATGCTGCTTCAATTGCCCAGGTAGTCCTCCTCATAAAATATTCACCCAGGCCGATTTCTTCAAGAGTTTTCCCTGTACTTTCTTCTAGTATTTTTATAGTTTTATGTCTTAAGTTTAAATCTTCAATCCATTGAGAGTCTATCTTAGTTAATGGTGAAAGGTGTGGGTCTAGTTTCAATCTTCTACAGGTCACCTGGCAGTTCACCCAGCACCATTTGTTAAATAGGGAATCTTTTCCCCACTGAATGTTTTTAATTGGATTTTCAAAGATCAAATAATGGTAGGTAGCTGGGTTCATCTCTTGGTTCTCTATTCTGTTCCAAACATCTACCTCTCTGTTTTTGTGCCAGTACCATGCTGTTTTGATCACTATTGATTTGTAGTATAATCTGAGGTCTGGTAGCTTAATTCCTCCTTTACTTTTATTTCTGAGTAATGTCTTGGCTATTTGAGGTTTTTTCTGATTCTATGTCAAAGGATATATTATTTTTTCAAGATCTTTAAAGTATGACAATGGAGCTTTAATAGGGATTGCATTTTAAAATTGTATATTACTTTGGGTAGTATGGACATTTTAACAATGTTGATTCTTCCCAGGCATGAGCATGGTATGTTTTTCCATTTGTTAACATTTTCAGCTATTTCTTTTCTTAGAGTTTTGTACTTCTCTTTATAGAGATCTTTCACGTCCTTTGTTAGGTAAACTCCCAAATATTTCATCTTCTTTGGCACTACTGTGAATGGAATAGAATCCTTGACTTTTTTCAGCGTGGCTATTGTTATATATATAAAGGCTGCAGATTTATGAGTGTTGATTTTGTAACCTGAGATACTGTTGTATTCCTTGATCACTTCTAGGAGTTTTGTAGTAGATTCCCTGGTGTTTTCCAGATTAATGTTGTTGAAACATTATTTCTGGGCCTTTTGACAGTTTCTTTGCAATAATAAATTTGACAGTGAAGATGGTGAATACATGCCATTTTGTATTATCATTGGCTTCCTGGCTCTGTACTTGGTGTTTAGATTTCATCTGATGCATCCTAGGGCCTCCAACGCTATTCCAGAACTGAAGTTAAGTTTGTCTCAGCCTTTCAAAGAGTGGAGTAGGCAGACAAAGTAGTATGGGCTAGAGATTTACAATCTCCTGTAATCAAATAGGTCTATGAAGAAAGGTTTGAACAAAGGGCTACTGGATTATAGCAGTTCCTAGTGGAGAAGGCAATATTAATCATGTATAGCCATAGCACTGAGGGAAATTCAAATCATCCTGGCTTTAAAAAGGGCCTTAGAAACTTCCAAGCATAAAAGGCAATGACAGATTTGAGGTTTTATGGTATCTTTGGGCCTCATCTGGTTCTGTGCTCAAAGGCGGCACCATTTCAAAGATTGTATGGAAGGTTGAAATGTGAATGTGGGATGAGCAGAGTGAGACCCCATAAGAGATATCACAGTGTGTAAGTGGATGTGTTTATCTCATTTTGCAGAACAACATTTCTCAGAATATCAGCTACTGTATGGACAAAGGTAGAGGTTCTTGCAGTGATGGTAATGACATAGCTTGTGCACTATAGAATCTCTTTCAATCATTTCCAAAAATCAACTAAGGAAGAGAATATTGCAAGAGAAAAAAAAAAGATTTTCATTTGTATATTCCAAAGACCACAGGTCACTAGTCTCTGAGCATCTAGTGTATGGAAAAAACAAAAGTACCCACCAAACACTCTGGGACTCCAGGACACTCTCAGATTGTAGCTGAGATGGTGTCTGGCCTGTTGCTCCACCTCTGACTTCTACACATGCATGAAACCCGCGTTCTCTGGTCTCAACAGTGTAATGAGGTCAAAAAAGATGTTCCCTTAGAGCACAGAAGACCTGGCCTCTAGCATCAACTTATCTCCAGACTAATGTAAAGGTCAAGTGAGTTCCTTGTTGGTCCTCAGTTTCCTAAGCTTTTTAAAAAGATACGGACTCTAGAAGATTTCTTATATTTTTTCCAGCTCTGTGAATCTTTGAATTTATGAATATTTTGAGAAAACCTTGCTTGGTTATATTCTGTACCTATATGACAATGCCTGTTACTTAAATTCTTCCTGTGACTCATCCAATATCCACCAAATTCTGTGTGACTCAGTTTCCTCTTTGAATCAACATTGACATGGCCAATTCCTGTTTCATTTAAGGGAGACCAGTATATGATAAAGAACTCTTTTCTTTTTCTTTATTTGTACATTTCCTTTTTGAGAAGTCAGTTTTGACTTATAAAGCCAACAAATCTTTTGTGGAGAGCAAGTCATTTTTCTTTGTAATAAAACAGGCAGATTTCTCATAATAGATGATTCAAGATTCCTGAAAGGTTTAATAACCTATGAGTTCAAAGTAATAAATTAATTATGCAGAAAAAAACCACTTAGACATGAATGATATGGTATTGTTAGAAAAACATTGTAATCTCAGCCTTCATGCTTACATCCAGTGATTTTAGTACTTCTGTTTTTTCTTTTTTATTTCCTGTGACTGATTTTATGCATTTGACTAGAGGAAATATGTTGTAATTTTTCAAAGCCTTTTTAATTTGTGTGGTATATTCTAAATACTGATGAATTTCAAAATTTAGTTTTGAAAATAGCTTCTAAATGAGTCACTTAGATAACCTCCCTGGAACCCCTTTTTCTCATATATAAATTGAAGAGATTGAAATAGCTAATCTGTAAAGGTGCCTTCTAGCTGGAAAATGTTATGATTTGATGTTGCTTCTCATTTATCACACACAGTGAGAACAACTATTTTTGTAGCCAGGCACAATATGAAAACTTAATGATAATGCCTTCCACAGGGGTCTAATTAGGGCTTTGAGATACAAACTTGATTTATCCGAAGGTCTCTCTTATGGACCTTAGTTGGATGGTAGCTTTAGGAATATTACTGGGTTTGAGTCAATTCCAAAGCATCTTTATTTTATAGCTCCAGTAAATACTTGCTTTCTAATAGAATCTTACTGATTTATAAGTTCATAGTGTAGAAGGACTTTGGCAATGAGAATTTTTTTTAAAAAAGGAGATGTGACGAACATATTTTTCATGGGGTTACACAACTTTATAGCCAGAAGGGATCCTAGGAAATTTATGCAGATTTTTCAATACAGGAACACTGCTAAAAATAAGACCATATATGGACCTGATTCATTAATTGGAGATTTGTATGAATATTTTTTAGCAGAAATAAATACTTTTGGATTAAATAATAAAAACTAATCCGTTGGGGCTGCACCTGTGGCTCAAACGAGTAGGGCGCTGGCCCCATATGCCAGAGGTGGTGGGTTCAAACCCAGCCCCAGCAAAAAACTGCAAAGAGAAAAAAAGCTAATCTGTTTCCAAGATCAAAAACCAGTTGCCACCACTATTTCTGCCAGCTGTGGAAAAATAAACAGCAAAACACAGTGTATTTATTTAGTTATGTATTTCAATTAAATAGCAGTTTGGACAAATATTTAGAGAACCTTTTGAGACAATGCTGTTTACCTTTCTGGTTTTCCAGACTGTCTCCCAGGGTTGTGATTTCAGTTTTTGACTTTTATCTGGACTCAATGTCCACTTTTTAACTTTGTACTTTATATCTAGAGGTCACTATCTCACCTTACTTTCCTATTATATAAAGCTGAATGTGACCCCAGCCTGCGTTCTTCGTCTGTGCCCCTGTCTCCTTTTCCTTTTCTCAAAACCTCCAAGTCATTGCTCCCTCTGTGGCCTGCCCTAGCTCAGGAAGCAGTGCTGCAGCACATCCAACTTTATGTCCGGAGTCTGGGGCCATTCTGAACTCCTTCCTGTCCCTGCTGATGACTAACAGATAATTACTGAGACTTGTTGATTTTTCCTCCTCCTCATGTCTTGAATCTACAAATGGTGTTGGGAAAACGGAATATCCACATGCAGAAGGATGAAATTGGAGCCTCCATGTAGAAAAAGCATCCTCTTTCCTTCTATCTCTGCTGCTAGGAAGTTTGGATTAAATTACTGCACTATTGTAGTAATCTAATTATCTCTCACATCTACTGTTCCAGACTATTTTTCTTATTTGTCATGTTCATAAACATTTAAAAGACAATGTGATCATTTCTCTCCTTCACTTAATTATCTTCTTGTACCTACTTCCTTAGAGGACAATACCAAAATGTTTAATAATGCCTACAGTGCCCTCAGTGATCTTAGCATTCTAATGTTTTCTGGTGCCAAACCATTTTTCAATTATTTAAATCAACTTTGTTAAAGTATAATTTAATTTGCAATAAATTGCACTTGTTTTATATGTACATTTTACTAAGTTTTAAAAAATTGATATGGAGTACAGATCGTTTCTGTCTCTCCAGAAAGTTCCTGTGCACTCATCCCAGTCAACCCCAAACCTCACCCCAGGCCTTTTTGGTTGGGGGTGATTCAGTGATTTTTTCAGTTTAAATGGAAGATTACCTGAGGATGCAATATTGTTTCCTCTCTCTGGGATCCTCTTTTCTAACTCCAACCCCAAACATACTCAACTGCCCACCAACTCTCATTCATTCATTTTTAATTTAAACACCATTTCTTCAGTCATTTAGAAGAAATCCAGGATACATATGAAGCACTTCATAAATGTTGGTTATTATTATAATGAATTATAAGTTGTTAGCCTGAAGAATAGGATGAGTAACAGTTCTGGGCAATTTGTTAAAAATCACATGCTTTCTCTTCATGTATTGTGATAATCATATTATGTACAAAGTGAGCCAGTTTTGGAGAGGGTATGTTGTTCATTCTAACATTTTCCTGAAACCAGAAGAACTCTTTTGTTTGTTTGTTATTCATCATTCATTCATTATTATTTAGTCATAGAAAATTGTGAAAATAGTACATTTTTGATATGTCCTGTACCCAAATTCATTAATGAATTTCTTAAGATGCCATCAAAAGTAGGATTTAGAAAAAAACAGATCATTTTACAGGTAATATATTCTGTAGTTGTAGGTTGCCCTAACTCTGGGTTGCTATTACTATCCCCCAAACAAGGCTGTGAGTTCTGCAGTTACTGAACTGTATGTCAATGAAGAGAAGAGAGAGCAGAGGAAATAATTCTGCTTTATCTATCACATATTTCTCATTGAGATACTTAAAAACTGTGCTGTTTTATCCCCTGATTTATGATTTTATAATCTCTGTCTTTCTACTCATATTTTACCACAGTGCTGCCATGGCAGGATTTGTTTAGTAAGTGTGCTCATATGAGGCTAAGAGGGAAAAAATACAGATACTCCTAGATAATTTCTTATAACACCAAATCGTTCCTGATTATTGAAAAGAGTTAGGTGGGGGCTTGTGTTGCCAAAGGGTATTAAGGAACTCAAATTACATAATTAAAGTGTTTCTGCTGATCAAATCAACGACAGGACAAAGTGATCTGTAATAGGAATGAAAAGTTATTCAGGTTCATTCAAATGTGATTTTTATGTTCACGTTAGAAATTTAGGTAAACACAGAAATACCCCCTACAGCACTGTACACAAAAGTACAAATCATTTTTAAACCTTCCGCTTTTCATTCTTTCTCCTTATTTCATTTGAAGCCCATGTTTTTCAGCATACTGGGATGCTATATGTGTGCATTTTTATAACTTTCCTTTTAAACTCAATATGATAACACTCCCTTACATCTTTTTTTTAAACTTTTATTTTGAAATAATTTTAGTGATAGAAAAGTTGTGAAAATAGTACATTTTCGATATATCCTATACCCGTATTCTTCTAATGATAACGATTTACATAACCAGAGTACAGAATACAGTTACCAAATCCAGGAAATTAACATTTGTGCAATACTCTTGAATAGAATACAGAACTTATTTGTATTTTACCAGTTTTTACGTACACTCACTTGTGTGTGTGTATTTTTATGTGAAATTTATTATCTTCAATACAGGTTTAATTTGCATTTCTCTTATGATGACTGAGTTAAATATCTTTTTATACATTTAAACACAGTTCTTTCATCTTTTTATGTAAATTATCTGTTCATGTCTTTTGCCCACTGTTTGGTTTTTGTATTTTTTCCTCAAATGTTAACTGTTGTTTAAATATTAGGAACATTAGCTCTTGTGATAGTGTAGAAAAATAATTTCTTTTATCTTATCAGTTATCTTTTGACTTTTCCCATGATTTTTTTAAAAAGCTTAGAAGGTTAACAGAATTGTCCAACCATTTCCACAATTAATTTTAGAATATTTTTATTACTTCTTCTCTGCAAACAAGCAAACAAAATCTATAGCCATTAGAAGCCGCTCTCTTTTTCCTCCCCAAATTGGTCATCTTTGGGTAAAGAGCAATATACTTTCTGTCACTAAAGATTTGCCTATTCTGGAAGTTTCTCTTTATATCTTAAGATAATTAGTCTTATGCAACATGACAGTTTTAACAGCTGCATTTTATTCTATGGTAATAATGTTTAATTATTTAAGAAATCAGTGATTATTAAATATTTAGGTTGTTTTCAAATTTTCACATTATAAATTCTACACTAGTTTAACATACTAATGACTTATGACTACTTTTCTGTTCAATTCTTAAAAATAAATTTTAAGAAACCAATTTTTTTGATAAAATGGTGGATACTTTTTAAAAGCCTTTGCCAAATAAATAAATAAATAAATAAATAAAATTGCAATCCCCAACAATAAAAAGAAAAATTGCAGATCTTTCCTATTTAAACTCCCTGCAAAAGTGGATGATAGTTCTAGTTCTTGTACCTTTGCCTAAAACTATAATTAGAGATTTTAAATAATGTTATCTTATTTGAGAGGTACCCCTAAATCTTTGATTAATTGTGATTCTAAACTATTCTCTTTTTTGATATTCATAATTTACCTGTGATGGACTGCCCATTCATCCATGCTCTGTGCCCATTTATAATTGAAATGGTTGATTTTTATTTATTTTAAGAACTCTTTATGTGTAAAATATATTAACAAATTTCTGTCTTGTATGTTGCCAATTTTTTTCCTTTATTTGTTGTCTTTTAATTTTGTTTTTTCTCCTTATGTTGTAAGGATCTGAAAACATATATATATAACTATTTTTATTGATCTTTTATACTTCAATATTAAGAAGAATATATATTCTGTGTACATCTGAAGAAAATGTCTTCTATCTAAGTTCTTTCACTTTAGCCATTAATATATGTGGAACTTATGACTTGTATAAATATTAGGTGGAACTCTGTGTTTCTCCACTTAACCAATTCTGACCTATGCATTCTGTAAAGGCAAGAGCTATGATGCATTTTGGCAAGAACACATATTATTCCTCTTCAAAAAAAATCAGTGAAAATTGCCCATTTCATAATATGTCCTACTATTTCACAAATACAAAAATTTATCGTATTAATTTGTTTCTACGTAAAGTCATTGAAATCAGTACATCACTAGTTATTTAGTAATTTAGGACCTCACATATTAACCATTAATTATTTTTAACCTTAGAAGATTTAGCTAAATTTTTTTTAAGGTTCAGACTACCAGTACACTTTCTGACCCAATCTGATTTCAATTACAATTTGAAGTTGATTTGAATAGGTATTTGTAAGATGATCTTAGCTTGTTCTTAAGTACTAGAGAAAAGTACAAGAATTTGAACTTGTACAACATATTCTCCCTCAAGAACTGAGAAAAAAGCTAAACCTATTTTTTTATTCATTTTTCCTTTCTGCTCTAGGTCTATAATTAGATTACAAATAGTCTTGACTCTATCAAAAAAAAAATCAAAAGGAGCATTATTAATAAAAATAGGGTTGATCATCTGGCAATTTTCTGAATCAGCATTAAATTGTTTGGTTAGGCTGAGCACATACCTGTATTCCTAATATTTTGGGAGGACAAGGTAGGTGGATCCTTTGAGGCCAGGAGTTCTAGACCTATCTAAGCAAAATAGCAAGACCCCTATCTCTACAAAAGATAAAAAATAAATAAGTATCTGGGTGTGGTGGAGTGCTCTCATAGTCTTAACTACTAAGGAGGCTGAGGCAGGAGGATCACTTGAACTCAGGAGTTGGAGGCTGTGAACTGTGATCATGCTTCTGCACTTTAACCCAGGTAATAGAGTGAGAACCTGTTTTTTTTTTTTTTTAAATGTTTGATCAAAGATGTGTTTGGTCACATCTTAAGCGTTACTGACTTTACTCATTGCTAATTGAAATTTCCCTCAGGCAGACAGACCCAAGCTACTACCTGTTTGCTTGCACTTTCATCATAGGAGTAAAGCAAAGCAGAGTATTAATGACACAGGAATCAACCTTCTCCTCCCATAGTGTCCTTATGAACACACTCAATAGCCAGATTGAAGAAGCAGAGCTGCTCTATGTCTGGTCTATCCATTTGCTGAAATACGAACTTCAAGGAATTTAAGCTTGACTGTCAGTTTGCATTGTTGGTGCTGTGAGGCCAAGTCAATTTCAGTGGTCTACTTAGTGCTAGACTTTGATTGTTTTAATTGAATACTTTCATTTTTTAACCTTTTGTAAATTTATATTTGTATAACACAAATTTACAAATTTAAAATTTCTATCCTTTTTTAATATTTCCTTTTTTGCCATTTTAGCTTCCTCTTTAAAAAAATAAAACTATTGATAACATTAATCAATATTAAAGATTACAGTGAAAAAAAGTTTGCCTTTTTAACTAGAGTTATTTACCTTTTCTAACTTTAGAATATTTAAGGATGCACTCCTACCTCTACTATTTGTTGTCTGTGGGATTTTGATGAAATTACTTAAACTTTCTGATCCTATTTTTCTAGTTGATAAAATGGATTGAAAGCTGCTTATCTTTTAAGGCAGTAGTGAGAATTAACTGAGATATTTCAGTAAATTATAAAAACAATCAAGTGATTACATGTACTTCCCATGTTACTAAGGAATTACTGTGTTAAGATGAAGAAGGTAGGAACTCAGGACTCAGCCCTTGAGAAATCTCAGTACCTCCAGCTTAATGGCTCAGGCCTGTAATCCTAGCACTCTGGGATGCAGAGGAGAGTGAATTCCTTGCAGTCAGGGGTTTAAGACCAGCCTGAACAAGAGTGAGACCACATCTCTACTAAAAATAGAAAAACTAGTTAGGCATCATCGTGGGCAGCTATAGTTCCAGCTACTAGGGAAGCTGAGGCAAGGAGATTGCTTAAGCACAAGAGTTTTAAGGTTGCTGTGAGCTATGAGAGTACCAGGGCTCTCTAGCCTGGGATAAAAGGGTGAGACTCTATTTCAAATAGATAAGAAGGGAAGGGAAGAGAAGGGAAGGAAGATAGAAAGGAAGGGAAATGGAAAGGAAGGAAAGAAAGATGGAAAGCAAGGAAAGAAAAAATTTAGGACCAAAAAAAGGAACTGGAAATTTAGAGTTTCAGAGTTTGAAAAAGTCTGGTTCTTGAAAAGCATTTATAATTTCAATTTAATTATTTCTGCTAACAATATGTGGGAAAAAATCAATTGTTATATTTGAATATTTGTTTCATTATTAAATTAATAGAGAGCCTTAATTCTTTTGACTTAGTGTGAGAAAGCCAGAGTTTACAACTTTGTAATGTTAACGTTTTTAGTGGCAATAAAATAACATGCTACCAGAAAAGCAGGATACAGTGGCACACTGCTTTAATTTTAAGAAATTAGCATGAACTTATAACGATGAAAATAAATCACTTTTCTAACTGTAACTGAAAACACCTTCGTCTTCACATCACTAGTACTCACAAGCGCCCCCAGGTGTCAAGATTTTGATTTTTAATCTCAGTCACAAAAAGAGGAAACAGGCCTTCTTAGAGAAGACCTCATTCTATTCTCAGGGCAGAGATAATTCAGAATGGGTGTGGAACGTTCTATTATTGACAAAAAGCAAGAAGTTTTTGAAAGAATATCAAACATGTTCCCAAGTGGACAAAGAACCCTGCTGAAGAAGGCAATCCCTGGCCAAGAGATGAAAATGTATTGAATTTAATTTCAAAGTAATTAAAATAATTTAAGTCTTTAAGAAAGTTGTGAGCTCAAAATAAATGTAAGGAACAGGTTAAAATGAAGTGTTCGATACGGTAGTCGTTATGTAAAAAAAGGGTAATTGATGCTTTTTAAATTCATTTTATTAAATAGGATAGAATGCATGCATACATGAATTGTATGTATACATACACATATGTTTTTGTTTCAAAGTTTAAGAATGCTGTAAATATAGTTATTAAACATAAGCAAGATAAAAGCATATGCTTCAAAGAAGAAGAAAATATAAGTATTTTGAGCTCATGAATTTTGGATGCAGGTTGTGTATGTGCATGTTTGTGTACACATGTGTTTTTGTGTAGCCAGTCTACAAGAAAGAGTGAAGAGGATTAAATCTGAGTGAGTCAGACATTCTCTATAAGGGTAGGAATTCTTCTAGAAACAGGGACAGACATTGAAGCAGATGCCTGCTCACCAAACAATCTAGCAGCTGTTAACCAGTAGAAAGATAGTCCATCTGTTGATCACTTTTAGTGGTACAACATTAACTAATTAGTACTTTTTTTATCTCTTTGGAGATAATAGTTTAGCCAAATATCCCAAAAGAAATTTACTGGGGCAAACTTGAACCTTAATTTTCTAGTAGACAAAACTGTTAAATGACCAATCAAATTTAAAGGTACAAATAAATCCAACAGAAGTTTTGAATCATAATTAAAAAACTAGGTAACTATATAAGGATGAGTTAGGTTGTATTGACCATTTTAAAGGTAAAGAACACATCTTTTCTGAAAATCGTGTGAAAGAATTGGACTTAAAAGTTACATGGTGCAGCAAATCAAATCATTCTGGATTATGCAAACCCCTGGTAGTCAGGCCAGACCAGCAATACCAGCAATGGCAGTTGGTTTTTGAATTGGCAAAATTATTGTCATTCTAGAAAGTTGCCCAAATAAATAACTACATAAAATACCATCAAGAGGGTATAAGACTAGTAATAATAAACAAATTTATAAATATGTAAATACATGAATAAGTAAAGGAATTGTTGATTAATATACCACTGAATACTTGAGGGGGCTCTCTGCAGATTCCTGGAGTGTGCTCTCTCTGCAGCTCACTGTTTTCCAGAACATGGTCCTGTGCACACTGGATTCTCAGTCTCTTCACCTTAGGGTGTCCACCATGTTCTCTCTTTGTACCACGACCTTGCAATGCTCTCAAAGGAGTAAACTGGAAGTAGCTGGGAGGGTCACTTCATTTGTTTCGTGTCTGACAATGATCTCAGCTCTTTGCTGGCCAATGACTAGTTTGAAAAACTTTAAGTGATAGAATTTGTTTCTTTTATGATTCTTTTAGGTAGGAGGGTAAATCCAGTTCTTGCTAGTCCTTGGGCAGAAGCAAGATAGCACATGTATATTTCATATTTTTGAGATAAAGTAAGAAATACACATAAAGCTTTTCTGCTGCTTTTTGAAATAAAATGATATGCCAATAAAGAAAAAAAAAACTTGCCTGCTTATTCTTATTGAGCATTAAGCAACCCACTTGTCTCAACTGTTTTATTTTTTGCAATAGTGCAATAGGGCAAATGCTATTGTAATCTCCTTAAAGATGTGGAGAATGAGACATAATTTCCCCAAATCACACAGTAAGTGAGAAAAGTCCTAATTGGAACATAGTTTGCACTTTTTTGTTGTTGTTCTTGACTTCTGTTTTTTTTGCATTGTCATAGCTCACTATAACCTTAAACTTCTGGGCTCAAACCATTCTGCCTCAGATTTTTCAGGAGCTGGGACTACAGGTGTGCACCACTACATCTGGCTAATTTTTTTTATTTCTTGTAGAGACAGGGTCTTGCTCTTGCTCAGGATGGTGTAGAACTTTTAGTCTCAAGCAATTATCCCACTCTACTTCCCAGAGTGCTAGATTTATAGGTGTGAGCCACCGCGTCTGGCCTGGTTTGTACTCTTACGCACCTTTCTCTATTTCTCTGCTACATGTTTTGTTACATCTTACAGTAGTTTTAATATTTAGAGAATTTTTCCTGGAAATGTTTAAATCACATATTTAATAGAGTTTTATGAAATTTATAATTAATTTTTAAATATTGGGGATAATTTGATTTATCAAATTCCTGAGATTTAGTTTATTTTTGTGTAAGTAGCAAGTAAACATCAAGGAATATTTACTGTTTTCATGTTTAAAGGAATGTTGGGTGTTTATTAGAATTTCACATCTATTATATTGACTATTAAACAAAATAAAGGAAATAGTGTGTTTCTCTCTTTACACAAAAGCTGTAGTGCTAAGGATGAGGATACAGGTACCAGACAAAATGATAAAAATGATGGCAATCACCTAAGAGCTTTGAGCTGTAGTTTAATTTGGCATATATAAAACTCTCTGATTTGTATATCTTTTTTTTATTTAAGGATATTGATAGGAGAACACTATATACTTTCTCTAGCAATTACCAAAAGGGTTGCTCTATTCATATTTTAATTCTATGTATGAGTTAAGATTTATAAGCCTTTGATATCTTTTGATTTACTCACATAAAACTAATATGTAGAAAAATCAAATCAAAATATTTTCCATAAAGCATCAAATGAATTATTTATCCTTATGTGATTCATGAGGAAGCCTATAGAAGCGAAATACTATGATCTCTATCTACAACTTAGCTTCAAATGGTAGACTAAACCAAACAAAAAGTAAACCAAACCAAACACTACCCTATCTCATGTCTAATATGCGTATTTTGAAAGAAAAAAAGTATATTTGGACAAATGCTACCCTTGCTGAATCTAGGTACAGATTCAACAATGGATGCTTATTGTACTATCATTTCAACTTTTCTGTGTGTCTAAAATTTTTCATAATGAAGCTTGGGGATGGGAAGATGACCCTATGTGAATAATAGGATTTGAAACCAAAGCAACTATAGATTTTGAATTTCACTTATATTGTTAACATTTCTGAGAATTTACTGTGTGTTCTGGGCCAGCTTTAGACACATGAGACCTCCTTCTCAAAGTATTTTTAAATTTATTTCTTACACTTATTTGGAAAACTTGCAAATACTTTTCTAGAAAGTTGCTAATTTTTAAAGCTTGAAAGCTTTAAAATTTTTTAAAGCTATTTGCTAATTTTTAAAGCTTGAAAAGAGGGCTTTGTTAGCTATACGTAGGTTTTTTAAGACTTAATGTCGTTTAGTCTACCTGTATTTTAGTATCTCCTAATTTATTTATTTTATATAGTGTTTTTTTAATTTCAGATAAATATAAAGGTAAAATAATTATGTTACATTGTTTTCATTTACCAGGTAAAGTCCAAGTTGTAGTTGAGCCCTTCACCCAAGAGGTATGCCATGTACCCCTACATTATGCCTATTACGTGAGAGATCTCACCTAGTACTTCCTAATTTAGAGAGTCAATGCATTATGTGGTAAGAGCCGGGGATAGATTTCCTTAATTTTGGCATTGTGGCTATTTGGTCAAGCCATTTGAATTCCGTATGCCTTTGTTTGCTAAGCTGTAAAACTCAGAGAAATAGAGTATAAATAACTTATAAATAACTTGTGTGAACCTCTTGGATTAATAAATATGATTCTTAGAAACCTGCTCTTCACATGGTAAACCTTCCATAAACACTAGCTATTCTGGTTAGAATAAGCAGATAATATTGAAGGATTCATTAATGTAATTTACATCAGTAGTTTAAAGTCTCATAAATAGAGCCATACCTTGTGCTCCTGGGGTTCAGAATTTCACATTGAACTAGACCTTGTACAATTTTGATTTGCATTTACAGTTAACTGTATCTTCCATTTTCAGCAGCTGTTGGAATTGGTTTTAGAGTTGATGTAATTTCCACTTTAAGTTTGTTTTTTAGCCTTACAAAAATAGTTGAGCAGATAGAGTAACCTAGGTTTGGCTTATCCCCACTCTTTTTTTTTGGCAGGACTGGGTGCAGTTTGAGTTTGCCTGTTATTTAGAGTTTTATAGCAAAGCCTAAGTTCCTAGCATTCTGTCTCTCATCAATTCTACTCATGAAGTTCCTTATTTTGGTATTCTGAAAAGCTGCTAAACTTCCATACTTTAATATTAGGTACTGTGCTAAGTGCTTTATATATACATTTTCTTATTTAATACATACATGCAACCTATAAAATTGATTGTCTCATATCTAGTTCTCTTAGGAGGAAAATTGTTTGCTGCAGAGTAATACACTTAAAGTTACACAGCTACTAGTGGGAAATCTGTGGTTTTTAAGCAGGGCTGATCACCTCATCACCTGAAGGCTGTTAGCATCTTTACCCTTCTTAGCATCAAGGAAAAATATTGAAATAATTACATCTACTTATAAGCTTATTTGTAATGTTTGATCCTGTGATTCTGCAATAGTTGAGACAGAAGTATGGGGAAGAACAGTCTGTGGAATCATGTACACCGAGTATTGAATTTTTTATATGCCATGCTAGTAGTTTGACCTGGGACAGATTCTTCAACCCTTGTTTACCTCATTCCTTTATCTAAACACAAGAATAGATGCAATATAGGATAGTCAGGGGTACTACATCAGATAATCTAAACATAAAGTATGACATATAATAAGGATTCAAGATAGTGTCTCACTTCTCCTTAGCTTGGACTATTTTCAGTTTGGATACATACATGCTGGCCATTTTCTTTAGAAGAGAGTTCTCAGAAGGGCCATTTGTTCTCAAGGTTCTGAATACTGTGGCCCCCGTGTTGGCCCCTTCATGGTGTATGCCAAAGCATTTTAGACAATCCTATAAAGAAGTATGGCAAAATTTATATCAACTTACAAGGTGTGTGTTAGAGAAAAACATTCCTACAAAAGAATGGCAGAGTCCATACAATCTTCTCAAACAAACATACAGGTGGGGGACCTGTGGCCTGGGAGCCACATGTGGCCTTCTGGGTCCCTGTGAAGCCTTTTAGCTGAATCAAAATTTTACAGAATGAATCTTTCATTAAAAGGAATTTTTTTCTATGGTGTTTGGATTTGTGAGCAGGCTGGGTCCCATAATCCTTCAATTAGTTGTTCCTCGCAGTGGTTCTCAACCTGTGGGTCGTGAGCCCTTTGAGGGTTGAACGACCCTTTCACAGGGGTTGCCTAAATACATCCTGCATATCAGATATTTATATTACAATTCACAACAGTAGCAAAATTACAGTTATGAAGTAGCAACAAAAATAATTTTATGGTTAGGGGGTCACCACAACATGAGGAACTGTATGTATTAAAGGGTCATGGCATCAGGAAGGTTGACAATCACTGCTTTACAGTATTTCCTTTCCTTTGCTGATTTGGCACTTATTCTTTCCCATTACTGTGAAATAGGAAAATTACTAGGCAAACTTTTCTAGGTAAAGTCCAGGTAAAGTACTAGTTTTTTTTAGGTAAAAACTACTCTGATAATGATTATTTCCCATTTGTATAAATGGAACATTCTTGGAAGATTAATATTATTCAGCTTTGTTTATACAACAATTTATAAAGTAAGAATGCCTTGAATTTTATTTCAGAGTGGTAACAATCATTAGTTTTAAAATATTAATCCTTTTGAGTAGTTCTGCTTAAAAATGTAGATATTAGTGATCATGGGTTAGAACTGATTAGATTCAATAACTAGAATTTTCAAAATATTTAGCTCAACTCCATTTGATGGATGGACATTAATTTCCTGTCATATTAAATTAACTTCTCATGGAATTTTAAATTTAAATGAGAATGGATTGAATAAATTAACTAAGATGTCACTGAATTGGACAGAGAGAGAATAAAAAATTCGTATTGTTATATTTGTGTTTGGGGAGGTAGGAAAAAGTGTTATGGAGTGTGATGAAAAGCTTTCTTAATGAGTGGGAAAACAGCCCAGACTACACATGGATCTATAAACAAAATTGACTGACTATAAAATGAAATGGCTTGAGATTAAAATGTTTTTCTAAGTACCAAGTATGGAAGGGTTATATACCAAAATTGCTCATTGACTGGTCGGGAATAGAATGTTTAATAGTTGATGATTATACTGTCCTAGATTAAAGAAATCATGGATAAAACTAGAGATAGAATAGCACACTTAACTTTTATGGCTCTTCTTTAACTCCACATTTAGATATAAAGTTGTTGTTTAATATTCATTGTATTGGAAAGGATCTAGCCTTTGCCCTAGGCTTATGAGACACAGTCTATGTCACTCACACCAGATAGGAATGTCTGTTTGTTTAGAGTGAATCAAGCAATGTCTGTTTATATAGAGTGGATTTATACTAGATCATAGTTTGGAGCCAGACATACCAAGTATTCTTGGAGTGGGAACTATCCACGCCAGAAAGACTGACAGTGTGACTTAGGGTGAGGACTTTTGTTCATGTGGTGACGGTAGAGTTGGAGACCGAGTTCAACCATGTGGATAATTGGTTAAGTATGCCTACACACTTGACGTAGAAGGTTGGGCAAGCTTCCCTGATTAGTAATACTCTCCGAAATTGTAGCACAGCAGGGCTGGAAAGTTAATGTGTCCTGATTTCATGGAGAGAGGACAATGGAAGCTTTATGCATACAACCCTTGTAGACTCTGCCATATGTGAAGAGAGATCAAGTAGCAAATCCTTTGGCTCATTTCAGTTTGTATCCTTTCTCTGTTATGAACAGAAAACATAAGCACAAAGGCTTTCAGAGAGTTCTGTGAATTCTTCTAGTAAATTGTTCACTGAGGGTGGTTTAGACATACACTTTTGCTAAACTTTCTGTTGGGGTGAAGTAAGGACCATCTTGGCGGCTATGGTTTCAAAGCCCACAGTTTGGCTAATTCCAGGATTTCATAATAAACATTATAAGCATCATTACCCCTGAATTGCTTTCTGAATTTTCTCAGCCTAAATTATATTCAGTATAATTTTGTCATTATTTGGGCATATTCTATATCTTATGAAGAGGCAAATCAAACACTCAAGTAATACAATATTTATTGGTTGCCTACTAATTGTGTCTAGCTGACAGATATAATCATTTTATATTCCATTTAATTGATAGGAATATGTCATAGTATCACCCACAATCTGCATTCTGATTATACTGTGCTATGTAAATTATGTACTTTGTCATTAGGTGATATAATACAAATATTTGAGTAAAGTAGTCATATCCTTTTTCCAAATCCATCTCACTTTTTATGTTTTTAGCATAGGCCAAATCAAATAGAAGTTTGAAACTTTTTTTCTGTTTGAATCTTCCCTAACATTGTCTTTGTTATGTCCTCATCAATTGTAGTAAATTGAATCCGACAAGTAAGTTGGTTCCATTTGATTAGCCTCCATTCATTCTATTTCAGCCATTGTTATTTGTTGGGAAGTTAGATTATAGAAACCAGCTCTCCCATGAAGTGGAACATTGCCAACTCTGTTGAGGGAAAATAAATCATATCATAGTTATACTTCAAATCCATTATTAATAGCACCTTATACTGTTGGCTTCAGCCTGCAATAGGTAATTAAAACAGGTCCTGAAATGAAGAGTATAAATTAAAACACTGGGTCTTTAATTACAGCTGCACAAATGGAAGCCCTAGAGTTATAGAATTGTTAAAAATCAATTAAGGAATGTGGCCACCTGATCTCCCTGCACATAACCTGTTTAATCAGGTAGTCTGTTTCTGGAATCAAGTATTCCTAGAAATGGCATTAGCAGCATGCCATTTTCTTTAGAAGGGGTAGTCCAGAGATTTTTTTGGCTCCACTGTTTCAAAAGAACTAAGGAATTAATAAGTAAATATATACTGCTTTGCCAGAATAGTATAATCTGTAATCCAATCTTGGGGAAGGAACTCACCTGGTGCCTTTTGAAAATGTAATAAATTTTTTCAGATTAGTACTGCAAACATTTAAGCATGTTATAGCTTTTATTTTACATATTCACTAATAGAAATAATATTTGTGATTCAACAATACAGAAAATTCTCTCGTTGAAATTTGCCCATAGTCGTGATTTCTAAAATCTTTATATTATAGGAAAAATTTAGGACTTTTATTCCACTTTTTAAGAAATTTAACATAGGCATTAAAAATTGATATTCTTTTTTTTTAAATTTTTTTTTGATACAGAGTCTCACTTTGTCACCCTCGGTAGAGTGCTGTGGCATCCTAGCTCACAACAACCATAACTACTTGTGCTTAAGTGATTTTCTTGCCTCAGCCTCCCAAGTAGCTGGGACTACAGGTGCCCGTCACAACTCCCGGCTATTTTTTTAGAGGCAAGGTCTCACATTGACTCAGCCTGGTCTTGAACTCATGAGCTCAGGCAATCTACCCACCTCAGGCTCCCATAGTGCTAGGATTACAGGTGTGAGCCACCACATTTGGCCAATTCACATGATTCTTAACAGGAGGACTATTAGAAGCAGAAGCTGGAGAATGCTCTAACACCAAACCATCTTTTGGAAAATGTTTAATCATAACAGACCTTTTATAATTGTATTATTGGTGTTGGTGGGACCACTATTTCTAATAAATTGATTCATCATCCACTTAATTTCACAGAATTCTAGCACTTTTTACTTACTAGCTAAATTGATTCATCATCCACTTAGTTTCACAGAATTCTAGCACTTTTTACTTACTAGCTCATTTATTCCTTGTATTATGAGAAAGTTATTAATGTTCTCATTTTATAGGTGATAAATTTGAAACTCAAACAGTTTGATAAGTTAAGTAAATAGATCTATAGGGCATCATCATAGGAAAAACCAGTAATTTAATGACAATTTTTTTTGTGATGCCACTATAAATCATTTTTAAATGAGCAGAATAAATAAATGAATAATAAAGGAAGACAATGTCAAATTCATTATATCTTACATCTAAACCATAGTGGCAATAATTATAGATAATAATTATATTATAATTATAGATAATAATTTTATTATCTATAAATAATAGATAATTACTAGTAATAATTACTATCTATATATAATAATTATATTATCTATAAATTTTAGATATTTTAGACCTATTTTTATATGAAAAGAAGATCCCTATTAATGCATTCATCTATGTAGCAAAGAAAAATAAAGAAAATAACCTCTGTTTAACAGTACCCATAAACTTCATCCAAGTTAATACGATATGTCTAACTGTATCTAGTTTTTTAATGGAAAGTTTCAAACATATGGAAAAAATATAGATTCTAACATGACTCCCAGGTACCTATCATGAAGATTCAACAAATTTTATATTTGGACACATTTGCTTCTATCACCTTTTTGCTGAATTATTTTAAAACAAATTGCATATGTCACATCTCAAACCCAAATATGTTGTATCAACCTTAGAATGAGACTTTTTTACCCTTATAATATAAAACATTATAATTACTGTACCCAATAAAGTTAACAATATTTTCTTTCTTTCTTTCTTTTTTTTTTTTTTTTTTGAGACAGAGTCTCACTTTGTTGCCCTTGGTAGAGTGCTGTGACATCACAGTTCACAGCAACCTCCAACTCTTGGGCTTCAGTGATTCTCTTGCCTCAGCCTCCCAAGTAGCTGGGATTACAGGTGCCTGCTACAATGCCCGGCTATTTTTTAGTTGTAGTTGCCATTGTTGTTTGGCAGGCCCGGGCTGAGATTGAATCCACCAGCTCTGATGTATGTGGCTGGCACTCTAGCTGCTGAGCTATGGGCGCTGAGCCAACATTTTCTTAATATTATCTAATATCCTTGCATTTTTAAATTTAATCAGTTAACCAAGAATGTTTAAACCAAAGATCCTATTAAGATTATTATTGCTTTTAGGTGGCATGTTTTTTTGGTCTCCTCACTCCCTGCATTGCTCCCCTCTTTTTTTATGACATTAACTTGTTGACCAGAAGGTCCCACCTGCCTGTCTGATTGTTTCCACTGCCTCATATTATCATCCAATTTGTTTCTCTATTCCATTTATTATTGATAAACAAGAAGTTAGATTTAACAGCTTTGTTAAATTCATGTTAAATTATGAGGGAATCATGATTGTATTCCATCTAATGCAAACAACATTCAATAGTCCCATTTTTCATGTTGCTAAAGAGTGATCACTGCATTCAGATGGCTACAGCCTGATTCCTTCTTTATGGGTAGATTTGTGCTTTTTCCTTCCCCACCTGGATCCTGCTGTGGGAAATACAACTGGAAGCTGTACATTCTTAATTTGTAGCTTTGTGTTAATCTTTTTAAGTAGCACTATATTCATTCTATGTTATATTTTTTCCCTAGCATAATACATAATTTTGAGATTTATAATATAAGACATGGGGAGTTAAATAATCTTCTTTCTTATGGGCCATATGACCATTTGAATAGAACTCTTAAAAATATGAAACTGCTCTTAATGGTTGTGATTCTACAAGCTAGAAGTTCTCTTAGTAAAGCAAAGGTATCATTGAAATCCTTTTCTGTAGGTTTATATTTGAGAGATGCTAGTTTCCCTCTTATTTCTACTTCCACAGAGTGAGTAGAAAAGGGTTAGTTTCTGGAAAACTTACAAGGGAGAGTTTGATACTTTCGTGAGGCAAGTGGTGGTCCAGTGGAAAAGCATCTAGTAATAGCTCTTGCCTCAGCAAAAAGTTCCATCTTCATTTATTCCTCTTAATAGATTTATTATGTATCACACTTCTGATTCTATGAAAACTTTTATTTATTCATTCATTTATGATTATTTTATAGATTTGTGGGGGCACATGGATATGTTGCATAGTGGTGGGTCCAGGCTTTTTGTGTAACCCTCCACTAATTATTAAACATACTACCCGTTAGTTAATTTCTCATTCCACAATCCCTTCCCACCTTCTGAGTCTCTAGAATCTATTATCCCACTGTCTATGTCCATATGTACTCATTATTTATCCCCCTAGTAAAAGGGAAGACATGTGGTATTTGATTTTATGTTTCTGAGCTATTTTAGCTAAAATAAATACATGTTACTGAAGAAGACATAATGTCATTATTTTTTATGGCTAAGTAGTTCTTCATGGTGTCTCTCGCTCTCTGTCCCCATATACGTATATGTGTATAGGATAAAGAACATATTATCATTGATTGATGGATACTACTTAGGTTGATTGCTTATCTTTGCTGTTGTGACTAGTGCTGCAGTAAACATGTCAGTGCAGGTATTTTCTTGATAAAATGATTTCTTTTCCTGTGCATTGAGACCTGGGTTAGAGCATGAAAGCTGAGGTGATGAGAGAAGGAGAAGTAAAAGTAAATGAAGTTGGACTGCCAGACAGTGACTGCATGATGGCAGTGAGGGGAGGATTGGGATGGCTTTGACAGCAACTTAAAGATCAGATGTGTAGCATGAATATTATCAGTGATAAAGAAATAAAATGCAAGATATAGGCTCAAACATGCAACAGCACAGGCATGTGTGGCACAGCTGAAGAGTACATTAACCCAGGTCACAGAGTCCGACACGCACCATCAGGTATGGTGAGGAAGTGCATTCCCCCAGGTCACAGAGTCCGACATGCACCGTTAGGTACAGTGAGGAAGTGCATTCCCCCAGGTCCCAGTGTCTGACCTGCACCATCAGGTACCGTGAGGAAGTGCATTCACCCAGGTCACAGAGTCCAACCTGCACCGTTAGGTACAGTGAGGAAGTGCATTCACCCAGGTCACAGAGTCCGACATGCACCGTCAGGTACAGTGAGGAAGTGCATTCACCCAGGTCACAGAGTCCGACATGCACCATCAGGTACGGGGAGGAAGTGCATTCTCCCAGGTCACAGTGTCTGACCTGCACCATCAGGTATGGTGAGGAAGTGCATTCCCCCAGGTCACAGTGTCTGACTTGTACTATCAGATACGGGGAGGAAGTGCATTCACCCAGGTCACAGAGTCCGACACTGCACCATCAGATACGGGGAGGAAGTGCATTCACCCAGGTCACAGTGTCCGACATGCACCATCAGATACGGGGAGGAAGTGCATTCACTCAGGTCACAGAGTCCGACATGCACCGTCAGGTACAGTGAGGAAGTGCATTCACTCAGGTCACAGAGTCCGACATGCACCGTCAGGTACAGTGAGGAAGTGCATTCACTCAGGTCACAGTGTCCTACCTGCACCGTCAGGTACGGTGAGGAAGTGTGTTCCCCCAGGTCACAGTGTCTGACCTGCACCGTCAGGTACAGTGAGGAAGTGCATTCCCCCAGGTCACAGTGTCCGACCTGCACCATCAGGTACGGTGAGGAAGTACATTCACCCAGGTCACAGTGTCCGACCTGCACCATCAGGTACAGTGAGGGAACTTACTTGCAGATGTGAAAGACAAAGAAACTGAAAGCTTGAATGATTGTGAAGTAGATTTAAATTTAGATGATTTCCATATCAAAATGTATTGTTAAGAAACATTTTATGCCTAATTTTAGCAATTATATATTTAATTAGCAGAAAGTTCTAACAAGGGAAGGCATATAGATAGGTTTAAGAAAATGGAAAAAAGTCCTAGAGACTAGTCCTAGAGGTCAAGAATTATGTCATAGAAAAGGTGGGTCCATGTAGAGAGGCAGAAAAATGTAACTTTCCTTGATGAAGGGTTTTGGATACTAGTTGTTCAAAGTTCAGATTTGATGCAGTGGGTTAGAAAGAGTCCTTATAAGTTCCCGAACAGGAGAGAGATGAATGAAAATGGCCTTTGAGTAATATTGTTTTTCCAGCCCTGTGTTAGATAGATCATAGCATGAAGAAAATGAGGCATGTGACAGGGCGATCAGCTAGGAGACTATTGAAGTTCTGCCCTCAATTTACAAACAGAATAGCTGCTCTGTGCCACCCATAAAATGTTCCTTCATATACATGAAACGTGCTATTAAGTTTCCTTTCAATTTTCCTGGGGATGTACACTTAGTCCTTTAGCCTTTTTTCATTGGGCACATTTCCCAACACTTCAGTGATTTATTTTGCTCTTGCCTTTGCACTCTTTTGTTTTTCTATATTTCACTTCATTTACCATGATTCAAATTCAACAGAGTATTCTAATAAGTTCAGATCAAAACTGAACAGCAGGAAGTGACCTTATCTATTCAAAATGAAACATTCGTTATTTTTAATTTTTTTAAAATAATGAATAATAAACATGAGAAGTGTCAGCTTAATTCAGAATTTTATATTTTTATAATAAATATTGAATGTAGTAATAGTTATTTCTAAACATTCAAGCTTCTCTTTGGTGTTTTTGAAAAGTATTTCAATTCAAACCTTACTTTCATATATAAAAATAATCTTAAAATGATAATTGCAATGATGCAGGGTTATTTCAAATTGTAGAGTTAAATTCCCCTTGTATTCATGCCAAGAGAAAAGAGTTTGTCCTCCTCCTGTCTTCCATTGTAAATATAAGAAAAATGCACCAGAAAAATACCTGAGTATAAATCAATGTAGAGTTTTTTTTCCTCCACAAGCTAAAAACGGATGAAATAATTACAACAAAAGTAAGATATTCCACATCAGATAATAGACTGGATTTACTTTCCAATCTGAAGCAAGATTTTTAAGGACAGTCACAATATAGGAGACAATGATTTACTAGGCATTTTACATTAGGCAGTGGGTTCCAGGATCCCTATCAGATAGGAACACACACAGTGAGCCAGGCACGTGCCAAATGAGTGTTTCAATTTACTTCCTGGAGAAAGTTGCTAGGTACAACACAGGGAAAAGGAAACCGGATAAAATCTGACAGTTTCCCTGAATTAAGGGCATAGAGCTGGGTATCAGGGAGTCCGAGGTGGCTGAAGTTTGCAGGATGGAGTACCAGGGAGGAGAAAGATACACAGACAAAAAATGCTGGAGATCTATATAGAATCCCCTGTGATCATTTAGTAGATTTCTAATCAGTATATGTATATGTGGAAACCACTTGAGACTTATGGTAAAAACATCCAAAAGGAATTAGAGGAAACATCTGGGCGTAGTCCTGATGTGTTGTAACTATTCCATGTTTTCAAGAAGCTAGAGGAGAGATTGAACATTTTAAATATAGTCACGACAGATACAAACATGACCCAAATCAGACTTCTAGAGATGAAGAATGTCAACTACTGAGATGAAAAATACACTGGTTGAGATTAGCAGTAAATTAGACATTGCAGAAGAAAAGTTCAGTGCACTTAAAAACAGCAACAGAAAATAGTCAATATAAAACAGAGACAATAAGAGTGAAGACGAAAAATAAATAGAGCATTAATAAACTGTGGGACAACTTCTATGACTTAATGTATGTGTAATTGAAGTACACCCCCTGAGGAGGGGCATAGGGCATAGAAATATTGCAAGAAATAATGGATGACTATTTTCTAAATTTGATAAAAACTATAAATTTACAGATCCGAGAACCTCAACACACACACACAAATAAAATGACATAAAGCACATTACAGTCAAATTGCCTGAAACAAGTAATAAAATCTTAAAAGCAGTCAAAAGAAAAAATTACATGTTTTAGAAGAGAGGAACAAAGGTATTAATGACAGCAGATTTATTTGAAAACAATGCCACTGAAAGACTGAAGTGACATCTTTAAAATACAGAAACAAAGAAACCCTAACCTAGAATTCTTCACTCAGAAAAAAGATCTTTTAAGAACAAAAGTGAAATAAAGACTTTCTCAGGCATAGGAAGGCAAAATAAATTCATCCCTAGCAGATTCAAATGATAAGAAATGTTAAAGGAATTCTTTAGCACAAGCAAAATATTATCAGATGGATATCTGATTCTACACTAAGGCATGAAGAACTCAGAACACTAACTATATGAGTAAATATAAAGATTTTTTAAAATTTAAATCTCTTTATAGGCAATCAGCTGTTAAAGAAAGAATAGTCATTCATTGTGGAGTCTATGTAGCCTTCAAAAAGTGTTCAAACAGTAGTACAAAGTTTGGGGAGGGAGAAATAGATGCGTACTCTGTTCTTGTATGTGAAATGGTATAACATCACTAGACTGTAAACTGTGTTAAATTAAGGATCTATACTCTAAACTTCAAAGCACCACTAAAATAGCACAATAAAGAACTGTGGCTAAGATAATAACATGGAATCTTAAAAAAAAAAGATACTCAATCCAAAAAGCAGAAAAAGGGAACAAAGAGCAGATGAAACAAACAGAAAAGATTTAAAATCTATCACAGCCATAATCACATTAAATAAATTTTTAATAAATGCAAGAAGCCAGATATTTTCAGGTTAGATTAAGCAAAAGGAAGACTCAACTATATACTGACTAAAGGAAACACACTTTGAAAGTAAAGGCACAAATAGGTTAAAAGTAACAGGATGAAGAGATGGTAATGGGCGTATTAATATCATGCTAATGGTGATCACTGTGGCACCTTATTGGGTGTGTGGACTGTGAGAAGCCCCAGAGCTCCTACAGGATGACCTCATCTGAGTCCCATAACTGGCTTCCTATCTTATGGTCACATTGCATTTTTCAACACTTGGCTAAGTACCTTCGAGAAGCATGTAGAAAAATGTGCTGGATTATAGGTACAGAGGTAGGTAACTTCTGCATAGCTTTATGTGCCATCTGTCTAAGAACTTGTTAGCACTGAGAAAAACAGTGACTGAAAGTCTTCAAAACGATCTTTTTTCATAGTTTTCAGAGCAGTCAAATTAATAGAAAAAACATGCTGAGATATTTTCTTTCTCACCTTCAAACTTGAAAGGATGGAAAAAGCTCCTTTGCATCCATTTAAGTTCTCAGTATACAAGTCTTTCAGACATATGCTAGGAATGGGGATACTGGAAAACATAGAAGAAAGGAAAATATAACTATGCAATTCCTTGGATTGAGTACATGTGATATGAGAGCCCTCAGAGATGCAAATTTCTACTCTAAATAAATAAATATCTCTCCTTTTCTACTGATAGCTTACAGTGTGAGTGTTCTTCAAGACTAATGGTCATATGGTGATGGTGAGGGGAGGGCAAGGAATTTCCTCATGGTGGACATCATGAAAGAAATGAGACCCAGGGTAAAAAAGATAAGTTTGAAAAACTTTCTAAAGAGGGAATGCAAAAGTCAGAAGATCAATTCAGTATCTGCTTCTGCAGAGAGGGCAAAGTTGAGGTATGTCATGATGTAAAATTTGACAACCAATGTAGTGATATTTAATCTCTAGTTTTCTAACTAGCATGTATGTCCTACCTTGTTGCAATGAAAAATATATATGACTATGAGTCATGGTAAAAAGAGCTTGAAAGCATCTGCTCTGAGAAAATTTGAAGTTTTAAGCTACGAACATCAACTAATACAATTTAATTGCAGTATAACAATTTGCATTTAGGAAACCAAGCTATCTGAAGATAAGTATAGGATTAACTTTCAGCTATGTTCTTAAAATTTAATTAATTCAATTTCTGAATAAACAGCAAATTCTTTCTTTTTCTTTTTTTTAACAACAAATTCTTAAGGTATAAAATTTGGAGTCTTTATATTCTTTTACCTCTCTCCCATAGACATTAGATTTCCCTTACAAGAAGCAACCGATAAAGAGTTTCTTGTGTATTCTTTTGAAGATATTTTACTCTTTAGCTATGTGTTTCAAGATAACTTACGGGACTTTTTTTTTTTTTTTGCCTAGATAAAGACTCTAGAAGGCTGAATACCTATCTTTTGCTCCAACAATGTGACTCATGAGTACCTAATACTCATGCTGTAATTCTGCTGGCCAACTTTTGTTAAATAACTTTTGCTCAGTAAGTTTCAGATCAGAAATGGCTGACCTGTGAGAAAAGAGGCCTATTGGCTAGCTCTGCAGACATGCACCTGACTTGGGCTGTGTTCCTCTTGGGATGCACAGAAAACTGCTAAGAGTGGCTAACACTTAATGAGCATTTACTCTGTTCCGTCAAGGTTTACAGAGTATATACATAAAACATCACTTAATCCTCATACACATACCAAATAATCCCTATGAGGATGATATTCACTTGCATTAGTTTTATAGATGAGAAAACTGAAGCTCTTATGTCACTGTGAAAATCTGCACAGCTAGTAGATAATGGAGTTTGGATTCAAACCAGACAGTCTGGCTCCAAGGTTATGCTGTTACCTGCACTGGTAACATTGTTCTCTTTTCTTGTTGAAGAAGAAGAGATGAAGCTTTTGGAGGACCCAGGGCTGTCATCAAACAATGTTTTTTCTCTTCTCCAACCCCTTCTGTGTAACAGGAATGACAATACCCTGCTTGGAGTGACTCAGTTACAGATGTGTGGTTGTAGGATTTTAGCCATATCCTGTCCATTTGTGTCTGTTAAAGATCTTATCATTTGAAGAAAAGTTGACCTGCTTTACTTTCTGTTGGAATTAAAAAAAAAAAATTGTCTTTCATCAGTCAGATAAACTCATTCTGAGACAAGTTCTCAGACTATTTTAGATTCCCCAAGACAACAGAAGGGTGAACAAGGAGAAACACAACTGGAAATAGAACAAATGGAGTTGGCAGATGAGGCATATAAAAGATTTATTTAGTGTGGTACTGAGGTTTGTGTGATGTCTAGTTTCCATAAAATCTTAAGCAAAATTGGCATTGTTCTCCAAGGGATCTTGATATAGTGAATTTATTCTGGGAAAAAGTAGAGATGCCAATTTCAAAGAATTGGTCACTGAGAGATAGCTGGATTATGCTAATATTGATTTTTCACATGCTATTCAAATGCTTACTGCACTCGGAACAGAGTCCATATCTACTTCTAAACTACTTAATTTTAAATACAGAATAGATTGCATCATATTAAAATAAAGTAACCCAAAAGATAATGGAAGGTTATTCCCTTCAAATATTTCATAAACATGTATATAGATTTTCATTGAACTACCAATCTATCAAGTTTCTCTAAACTTTAAATTAAATTTTAAGCTAAAACTTTGGCTAATGTGTATTAATTCTCATTATATGAATAGCCAAATCATAGCTATTAAGATGGTATGATCTCCTTGAAAATAGGTTGTATTATGTAATTCTTTCAGAGCTCTAAACACACATAGGGACTTGATAAATGTGTGTTTCCTGATAATGATGATGAGATTAAAAGGTTTTTAAGGCTGTTTAGATTTAGCATATTTTTAAAAATATAAATGTCAGAGAAAATATTAAGTACATAGTTAATAATAGTTTTTTTATTCAACTCTTTTTTATATATTTTCAAATGTGGGAGTTGACTTTTGCGTTTCTTAGTAAACTGTGCAAATCCTTAACCTGAGCAGCATACTACCTACAGCTCTTATTTGATCCCTTACATGGGCAGCTGAAATTGCAAAAGAAAAATCCTAAAATTATACTGAGTGATAGTATAATAAATTTATGTTTTTCATAATTCATGGATGTTCCAAAATCATTATAATAAGAGCTAACATTTATTTATTTATGCCATAAGCCCGGCAATGTGCAACACTCTGAAGAGTTATTTTATTTAGACCTCTAGTAACTCTGTGATGAATTAACTATTTAATATTTATTTTATATGTGCAAAATTGAGTCCTAAGTGATGTTTTAATTTGTCTAATTTCACACACTTAGAAAATAATGCTAACCAGACTCAAAAGAAATTTGATTCCAGAGGCTGTGCTCTTAAATACTGTATTTCTTTACCTACAATTATCTATTCTTCCTGACCCATAATTTTCCTAATTCATAATTAGTGAGGAGAGCTAAATACACCCTTCTTCTACATTGGGCTAACCTCTGACTTTTTCTAGATGAGTATTCCCTACTTAATTTCTTTTCTTCAAGGTTCTTTCTTAAATACAAAGCCTCTTATGTCAGCAGGAGTTAACTTTAATAATTTTCTATTACTTCTTAAAAGGATAGAAGATAACTTCAGCAAAAGAAAAAGTGGAAATAAGCTTTTATAAGTGTTTAATCAAAGAGTAGAGATGGGGTTATAATCCCTTGTGTGGAATTATAACTTTTTATACAGCAGGTGTTAGTCAAGATGGTGGGAGGCAGAATTGGCCATGCAATAGAATTTGATGAATATTTTATATTAAATTATGACACAGAAAATAGTTAATAATACTACCAGATTATGAACTAATCCCAGTGCATAATGAACACAATGATGTATTATTTGTTTTAGAGACAGGTGACTCTATGTCTCTCAGATTGGAGTGCAGTGGCTATTCACAGGTGTGACCAGTGCACACCACAGGCTTGAATTCCTGGGCTCATTCTCCCTAGAGGCTGGAGCTGCAGGTACTCCACACTGCACCTAGGAACAATAAGGTACTTTGAGGCAAGCAGAGGCATGATTTAAAAAAATATATCATTGACAGGAAGGCCATAATGAACTATATTTGTACTGATATTGAGATTAATAATGTGTCCTTTGAATGACTTTTAGAGACATTATGACATGGAGAAACAATTATATTCCAAGGAATAAGGATTTTGAAAATAACTATTAGCATTACGCATTTGAAAAAACAAATAGCAAAAACTGTGGACTTAATGATGCCAATTTTTTCAGCTCTTTTGGGTTTTCTGGCTTTATAGCTATAAAGTAGACATATTTCAATAGTGATTTCAGGAAATGTAACAGCTTAAGATGGATGATTATTAATGAAAAGGCTTATAAATATTCCCTCAATATCTAGGAATGTGCATATATATATGAATGAACAGCATTATGAAAGCATTAAATATTAATATAGTAATTTAAGTATATGTTTTGCTTAACATTGAGCCTCTTTGTCTAATGAACAGATAGGTTTTATTGGTTTTTTTCAGGTAGCAATCTGCATCAATAAAATGAAGGAGAATGTGGGAATGCCTGCTTACTTCAGGGGCCATTCATGTATGTGTATGTGAGCTTGTGTATATGTGTGTATGTGTGTGTATATGTGTATATATGTGTGTATATGCATATATGTGTGTATGGGTAGTTTTTTCTAGATAGGTCATATTTGTGGCATGTTTTACTAATATTGACATTAATAATACACATAAGCCACAGTTTAATAAAAGGGCATAAGTTTTCCTCTAAATGGTAATTTTATCAGGCATTCTAAAATAATAGTTAATTCAATTTATTTTATGTGAATAGACATGACTTATCAACGTTTTAGTTAGGGAATAAGAATAAATGTACTTTTAGTTCTCTTTCATTACTTTGAATAATACTTTAGCAGTATAATTTAGAGACATTGTGGATATTGGTTTAGTTGAACAATTTAGATTTAACCATTTGTAAAATAATTTGCAAATCAGCCCACTAGGATAAAAATACTTTCCACAGGAATTATGTGCAGCAGAGATCCCAAGGAAACATTGTGTATGTGTGCATAAATGTACATAGGCAAATGTAGTTTTACGTAGATAGAACCAACACCTAATATGTAAATCCATGTTGTATCATAGATACGTGAGAAGTATGAAAAAAGAAAAAGATTTCTTATAGTTAAAAGGATATCTCATGAAATTTTATTGCATGCATTTTAAAATAACTAACTCAAATGCCCATCAACCCATGAATGAATCAATAACCTATGGTATATGTATACTATGAAATGCTATCCAGCCATAAAGAGAGATGGAAATTTACATCTTTTATATTAACCTGGATGGAGTTGAAACACGTTATTTTTAGTAAAGTATCAAAAGAATGGAAAAATAAGTATCCAATGTATTTGATACGATTATGAAGCCAGTAGGTGAACTGATACACATCCACACAAGAGAAAAACTAAATTGGGTTCAAATAGAGGGGAGGAGAGAGGAAGGAGGAGAAAGGGGAAGGAGGAGGAAGATCAGCGTTCTCCCACCTAATGGGAACAATGTAAGAGGTATACGCCACATCTCTTCGGGGCTGGACACGACTACCACAGGGACTCTACCTGACAAATGCAAATATTGTAACCTAACCGTTTGTATCCTCATATTAACCTGAAATTAAAAATTAAATTAACAAACTAATAGAAATTTTCTAACCCACCTAAAAAAGAATAAAGTTATCATAGAACTGAGTGTATACATTTGTCTATTGATGAGTATTTTTAAGTTATAGGAAAAGATTAGTATTGTTTTTAAACCAATCCCTCTAAATTATAATGTCCTGTATGTCCATATTTCCCTTAAAATTTGGTTACACTGACTTCTTCAGATAAAATTAGTAACTCTACTTTGTTATATTTTGAAAATCAAAATTTACCAGATTTGAGTTGACAGAAAATTATCTTGTTCAGTGACATGTGGCTTTAGAATATTACAATATAAAATATTCCAGAGAATAATGGTAACTTGATTTTTTTACTTGAAGAAGTTAAAAAATGAGTATAGAATATGCTTACAGTTTATACATGTATCAGTGAAATTGATTTTTTGAAGTTGCAGGCTTCACAGTAGAATATACTTTTTCTTAAAAAGTGTTACAGGTGCTATATTTACTGTTCACATAAAGATGAATTAAACTGAGATTTATTTGAATATTTTTATATGTTCCCTGGTGGGAAGCAAAATCATATTTGAAGATTACTGACTTCAATATTATTTTTATTCTTCTTGCTCATAAATAAATGATCTCCTTAATTGGATCAAAGCTAGTCACCCAGGGTTCATGTGAACTCTTTATCAGTAGGAATATTGTATTATGAGAATCTAAGTTTCATATTTATAGGCCTGTGTCTGAGATAATTGGATTCTTCAGTGAAGTATTGTGCTAACAAAAGGAAAATTAGGAAGGAGGGAGAAAAGAAGGAACTTAATGCAAATACATAGGAAGACACATACAAAAGAAATGAATTAGGCACTGCATTAACGTTAGATAAAAAGAATAGGAATATTTAATTTGTTTAAAACAATGTACCTCCAAAGTATAAATGAAATTTTACAAAATAGCATTAGAATATTGATTAAATAAAATTTTAGATGGTATATCTTTATGCTTTTAATCCATATTTAAAGTAAGTCATTTATTCCTGATAGAAATAAAAGTTGAGCAGACTTTATTACAGAATTACACTAATCAATCCTGCTAAATTTTGACCTGGGTGCTGAGTGGTGTGATGCAAGGATACCCAACCTTTTTTTCTGTCACTTATGGGAAGAAGAAGTGTTGTTTGGGCCACACATTAAATGGAACAAACACTAACAAAAGATGATGAGCAAAAAAAAAAGTTTTGTGCATAATTTTCATGATATCGAACATCACAGATAAAACTGGGTGCAGGCTGGACGCCTCTAGTAAAGTGTGGGTCTTATTTACAGTGTCCTTTTTATTCAATAAATGCATATCGATCTGCTGAGTGTGTTTCAGACATTGTTTTAGGTGATAGAGATCATAAAGATGGCAGATTCATGGTCCTTGCCCTCATGAGGGTTTTGGTCTGCTCTTGGGTATCTGTCAAGTTTTCTACTGTGATTCCTAAAATCTTTGATACTCACAGTCTATTATACATTTTCACTGTAATAATTCTTCTACGTTAAGCCTTAACTCCTTCCTTACGTTTTCAGAGTACTTTCAGATGAAATATCTCACTTATTCTCAGCAGAGTAGGAAATACAGTATATAGTATACTCTTTACATAACCAGAAGGGAGAATCGAAGTACAGAGTGTCCCAGCAGTCAACATAATATCCTTTGGGTATTAGTAGCCAAGACTGTAATTATGGAACAAGAAGGAGATGCAGCAAAGTGGCAAGAGAAATCAGTGGTGTGTAAGGAGAGGAGAGCCAGTGGTAAGGGCAACTTAAATTATTCAGCATCTCCCTTCTCCCAACCTTGCCAATAAAATCACTTCTATAGCAAACGACTGTTTCCTGTGGCTGAGAAATGAAATGTTTTACTGAATCAAAAATAGTTTAATAGAACATTTTAGTTGAATTACATGCTTTCAAATTAGTAGATAAAAAGATACACAATATAAAAGTAGTCAGCCCATGTTTTAAACTTTCTTTGATCATTCAAAATCTACTTCAGGTTTACTCAGTTCCTCTGGATCTTCATAGATTTTGAGGAAAAAAAAATTCTCATAGTTTCAATGCACCGAGAATGCAAAAATGCATGTGATAGTCCATTCCTATACGCCGCTCACCATTCAGCCAGTGTTGCAATCATTCTACTTATTAGATAGCATCCAATTATTCATGACAAGGTAAATGACCCACCTAGGAATAATAGTGGATTGCCCTAGAGGATAGAAGATAAAATTATTAATTCCAAGGTACGTGGAAAACAATGTCATGAATTGTAACTACCACTGTAGATGCAGAAAAATTGAAAATAATAGAATGTTCTAGTTGATAATTTGCCCCATGGGTTTTAAAATCACTCCCTCAGAGATTACTTGTCATATTACTTGTGTTATTTTTAAGAAATACTTGCTAACCATGTAATTTTCACATGGCATTGACTAGGACAGATAGTAATTTCCTAGTCTGAGGATGTTGTTGCTAACTGGCCTGATCCACACCCTTGTACTCAGTAGAGGCCAACTATGAACCTAGATTTTGTTGTTTTGATTCTGGATATTTACAGTGTCATTTTTTCCAGTTTTTTCTCCTTCATGCTGTTAATTATACCATTCACAACACCCCCCCCACTTTACTTTTCACATTGTTCCCCCTCCTGTCTCATTTTGAGAACCCACCATCTCACACCTAAGCCAGTGCCATGGTCTCACTCATTACCCCTGTCTTATCACTGCAGGCAAAGAAATCTTTTTGAATGATGAGTCTGATTATGTCACTAGTCTTCATAATATCCATCAATAGTTTTATAGGATAAAAACCTACAACATTGGCTTACAGGGCCCTGCAGTGGCCTGACCCGTGCTTCTCCCTGTACCTTCATTTCACACCATCTTCCCCTCATTTACTATGGCAAGATGCACCTATTTTCAGATCCTGGGATGCATTGTGCTGCTTTCAGTCTCATGGCGTTTCACATGCTGTTCCCTTCCCCTGAAATGCTCTGATTCCCCTGCCCCTCTCTGTTCCCTCCCTCTTGGCTTCCTTAATGCTTGCTTATCCTGATGTCGGTCCAAATGACCCTTTTTCAGGGAACCCTTTCCTTGTCTCCCAGAAAAATACAGTTTTCTTTGAATCACACCCTTCATAGCTTGAATCTCTCTCTTTTTCTTTTTTAACAAGTGAACAGTTTATTAAGAATTAAACAAAGGTATGATGTGATACAGTACAAGCAAGACACTTAAGATATAATAGTACTACTCACACAAAAACTTAAATTTCACCTCAAAAATATCACAAGACAAAAGAGAAAGCAATTTCACTGTTATAAAATAAAATATTTCATGCAAAGTATTAACTCTGCCCCCCCCCCAAAGCCCAACCTCCCAACAAACAAAAAACTATCTGGGAATACCGCTATGCTAACATATTAACCACAGTATAATCATTCAAAGGAAAACAGTAATTAAGCAATGAATTAAATTAAATAACAAAGTTCAAACTATCCTAAAGTCATAGACCACAATGATTTTACAAGACAAGCAATTCCAGAAATCTTATAAACAATAAAAAAAGAAGAAAAACTTGATCTGGATACACCTGATATTGAATTTGGAGAAAATATATTGTTGTAAAGCTAAATTACAAACATGTTTCACTTATATCCTAAACAACATATTGACAAGTTGAACTAAAAAATTAATGTTTAAGTAATGTACTTTGGTCAAAATTGAATCCAATTTATATGAAAGTTAGTCACTATTTTCTTTTCTTTTTTTTTTTTTCTTTCCCTCACCCCTTCTCTCCTTCTCTGTCTGCTTTCTCCTTCCCCATGCCCCACTGTGTCATTGAATGTCATTAATTGTCCTCAAATCAAAGTTGAATACATAGAATTCATGCTTCTCTATTCCTGTGAAGTTTCACTAAGAATAATATGTTCCACCTCCATCCAAGTTACTACAAACGCTACAAAGTCTCCATTATTTTTGATGGCTGAATAATATTCTATGGTGTACATATACCATAGCTTACCAGTCCACTCCTGGGTTGAAGGACATTTAGGCTGTTTCCACACTTTAGTAATTGTAAATTAGGTTGTGATAAATAGCCTAGTACAAGTGTCCTTATAATAAAAGTTTTTTTTTTCTTCTGGATAGATGCCCAGCATTGGGATTGCAGGATCAAACAGGAGGTCTAGGTT
>CAUYRH010106709.1:0-40874 GCA_963574655.1 Perodicticus potto
TGCATCACTTGTCACGACTAGCAGTGACAAATATGGAACCGGACATTGACCATCTCATTAGCCAAAAGCAGGCCCATAGTTCCCACTGAAATACTGGTAAGTTTGTTGATTTAACTTTATTTGTTCTTCATTTTAAATATCATATTTGTTTCTGTTTTATTTTTTACTTCAAAATAAGATATGTGGAGTGTGCATAGGAATTTGTTCATAGCTTTTTGTTTCTTTTTTTAACTATATTCTGGGCCGCCAACAGTCTGAGGGACACTGAACTGGCCCCCTGTTTAAAAAGTTTGAGGACCCCGGTCTAGGTTATTAAGGATCTCGTAGTAAAATACAGAAAAGTTAAGAGCCAGCCCCAGGCGGATTGGGTGTGTGGGTTTCATCTCTTTCTTGCTTATATCAAATGCCTCTTGGTAAGTTCCTTGGGAATTATCTATCATTTGTTTCGATCACCACGTGCAACTTGAGCGAGGTATTGGAAGTAATCTCCCTTCATTTTCAGATAGAAGACCTTACTCTCTGGCTTAGTTGCATGGGCTATTAAGTATTTATCCAACAATCCCAAGACCATGGTGCAGATGGATCTCAGCTCAGACTCCACTTTCTCCCCATAGTCCTTAATCAGCTGTAACTTCTTGTCGGAGGTGTCGGTTTTCTGCTGGATGCTGGAGATGACCCTCCAGGCGGACCTGCGGCCCCCCCGACCACGTCCTTGTAGGCCACCGGGAGCAGCTTGAGCTCCTCGTTGGAAAGCTCGGCGCCCTGCTCGGTCACCGCCTTCATGCAGGTGGCCATGTCGTCGTAGCGCTCGGCCTGCTCGGGCCAGCTTGGCCTTCTGGATCAGCCCCGTCTTCCCCATAGCGTGCGGGCGGCGCGGGACCGGGGCCGGGACCCGGGCCGAGGACTGGGCCGAGGACAAGGAGAGCGAGGCGAGCGCCAACCCGGATCGGAGTCCTCCTGCTCTAGAGCTGCCGAGGCTGGCGTTGTTCTTTACATTCCTTGTTCTTCTCCACTATATGTGCTTAATAAAAACGTTAAAAAGATTATATTAACTTTAAGGCAATAATTTTGCAAGAAGTTATACATCTTTTTTGTTTTCAGGGAGAACAGTACCTAATCTTCCTTGGAAACAGCTATTGCTCGCGGACGGCACTAGATAGAAGAAAGTCTGAATGGTGAAAGCAGACTGCGGCAGCACAGCGTTAGGACACTGAGTTAGAAGCCCGCTGGGACTCTCTGAGCCTCAGTGTCCTTATCAGAAGATTGGAAATTGTAATCCGTGCATGATTGTATTGAAGAACAATTGTAACATCCACCCGCCTAACTTTAGTACACATTTTTTGAGCATCTGGGCTGCAACAGGTAATGTAGTAAGATGCTACCAATACTTAGACATGAGTGAGACAAATTCCTTACATTATGAAGCTTATTGGGCCACTGCAGGAACTGACGTGACAAACGACAGGATGTGTTAATTGCTATGTTAGGACGCGCAGGGAAAATATAATTTGTACAAATTTCATATCCTAGTTGGTGCTCAACAGAGTCTCCTGTCATTACTTTAAAAGTTCCTATATATCTGCATTTTTTTTAATCTCTAGTTTTCCCGGATACGTGGTTCCTACGGCTTCTAGAAGGAGAGCTGGCCTTTTATCAGAACCTCAGAGAGAGGGGCAAATGCTCACCCTTTCCCACAAGGCTCCCTCCCCTCTATTGGAATTGCCTGAATGCCAATCACTGAATGGCATTTCACAGCACCTGCCAAAGCCCCTTCCCAGACGTTCTTTGCCATCTCTAGTTTCTGTCAAGACAAGGTCTCTTGGCAATGATACCCTAGAAATCAGAAGCCAGTTTTTCACCATTTAGACTGGGAAGTCACAAGTCAGAAACATCCAGACTTTTTTGTTGGACACACTCAGCTTTGTTGGGAGACTTTCACCCCCATCCAGCCAGACAGCCCCCACTGCAGCAGCAGCAGCAGCAGCAGCAGCGAGGCGACCCTGCTCCGGCGCCTCACCCACTCCTGCCTTCCCCCACGATCAGAAGCAACTTTCCTCCTGCTTGAGTCTGGCTGGGGGACAACAGGAGGCAGCCAGAGCTGCCCTGGGCTGACAGAGGGAAAAGTGGCGGAGGACAAGTCGCGCCGAGGAACTTACACGGAGAAACTCCGGCTAGAGAGAAAGTTGCCCGGGCGGAGGGCGGGGGAAGGGAGCTTCCTTTCAGAGGGCTGCTAATGACTTGCGGGGAAACCGCGCAGCAGTCATTTCGCAGATCCGATGGCAGGTCACGGCGACAGATGTTCCCAACATATGTGGAGAATTAATTACCCACTAGTAAACAAAATCTGTGATGCGGAGAGTCATTTTGTCCAAATTTCTTACGATTTTGCTGTTATTAGGAGCTTAATTTTTCTTGATCATCTAGATCCTCTTGGATTAAAGCGCTGCTTAATGGGCTCCGAGGATCATTCCAAAGAGAAAGCGGGGCCTGGAGAGCTGCGGAGCCGGCAGGGAGGCGCAGGACGCGGGTCTGGCGGGGGACCCGGCAGCCGGGCGGCTGATTGGGAGGCTGCGCCGCAGCCAGTGATTAGCAAATTATTTGATTAAAACATTGGATGCTAGTCATTTTTAAAAACTATTCTAATGGTTACCTCCTATTTAACGACGCTTACACTTAATTTAACTGCGTGCGGCAGAACAGCTGGAGTTTCTAATGGAAATTACAACATTCTGACAGAAATAGGCTTCCAGAAAGGTTTTGAGTTGCTTTTAAGATTCCGAACATGTTTTTGTCTGGGGTCGTGGAAGCAAATTCGGATGGTCATCAGTTAAGAAAATAGATTTTCTTAAAAGGGGGAATTTAAGAGTCTCTTGATTTTTGTAAGGCAATTATTTCCTTGGCCATTTTCATCAATCACAAACGCTGTCAAAAAAGCAATGATTCCCTAAGTAAATAAACCTGAAAGGCTATTGAAAATACAGCTCTTGATCTGTTCAGAAGTTTATAACGCCTCTAAATATTAAATTCATAAGTATCCCTTCAATCTTGTATGTAACAAAGCAGAGCACTTAAAAAAATCCTTTAGTTCCAATAAATATTGTTATAATTAAACATACACACCCGTCTTGTTTTTCTCTCATTCACTTCCTCATTCATTCAACATCCCCTGAGCTTGGTGCTAGAGGAGCAAAGAGAACCAAAATCAGTCCATAATTCTAAAGACTCAGGCAAAAAATAAACAGTTCCCCTGCTGTGTCCAACCTCTTGGGGCCTGCTTTCTAAATACCAGTAGTACCCCCATCACCATACCAACCAGAATGCCTCCCCGGGGCCGAGCGGTAGTGCCCCCAGCTCAGTCCAGGACCCCAGACTAAGGCAATGCTCAGAGTGAAGATAGAAAAAAGGTTGGCCGGAAGTTCTGCGGATGAAAGTTCCAGTGCTGGGATATTTCTGGGGAATGTGAGCAAGAAAAGAAAGTCTGTGGCTGCAATGATGAAATGGAAAGAAACAAAGTCTATTGATGCAAAGATGAAATAGAAGCAAGCAACATGCTTAAGACAAAGCCCACTTCTATTCCATTTCTTACTCTGGGCATTGATCTCCTGTCCTTTCTTTCTACAAATTTAACCCATCACAGCGAACAAAATTCTTTGTAAAAACTTGAGTATTCCGTTTTGCTGCAAATCACTGGGATCTGGCAGTTGAAATTTATTTAGATGAAACTTCTCTTCAAAGATAAAAATTGCTTATGCACCTTTCCCAGGAATTCTAAATTTTTTCCTGAATTCTCAAAAACTTCAGAGGCATGTCAGAAGCAGTGGTGAGTTATACATGGCAGCTTCATTACTCAACAATAAGAATCAGTTTTACAAATACTTTGAGGTGACACTTCCCTTCTTCTATGTAACTTGCTTGAGATTATATGACCTTTACTTTTTATTATAGTGATAGGCACTGATGACCACAATAAACACCTAATAACCTACCATATTAGGTAGAATTCGGTAAGACTGGGAGGATGGCCTATCTTGCATAGAAGGTATTGCTAAGCAAAGCACTTAGAATGGGAAGGGTCAGAGGCCAGTGATTTGCGAACTTGCTCCAACTCATTTTTGAACTGTATGAAACGTCTTAGTTTCACAGTCTGGGTGCAGTCTTACACACCCATGAACCAGTCTTCTGGCATTTTACTCTTCTTTCATTAGGCGAGACAGTAACAACCTAGTACCATGCAGATGTTTTCCTGCTTCTCATCTCCATACTATTGTTTTATTTTCCATATCAGAGCTTATACATAATTCCGTCCTATTTGAACATGATCACTTGGCACAGTCCATCGAATCTTCAGAAGCAGACCAAAGCAGACCCAGCTCAGGAGGCAGCCAGAGAGTCTGCAGCTGCCGTAATTTATTACTCCTCGCAACAAGTGATTAAACCAATTCTCTGATTAATCAAAACTGTACTTTGGAACTAGCCACATGAGACCAGAATTTTAAATCATGTTATGTAGACTGTAGCAATAGAAAGAACAAGACTGAAAAATTAACTCTATAAGAAATATTTAGCAAATAAGCGTTAATCTTCCCTCAGACTTCCTGAAAGGGCAAAGCCACACTCAAGCAAACTTTAAAATATATGCCTTGACAAGTACCAAGGAAAATGTCACATCCTTTTAATAGGTGCGCAGTGTTCCTGTGAATCATTTCTCCTTGAAGGACTTCCGCGCTGTTTATGGCCTTCCCCGTGACACCTCCTCCCTCCCCACCTGTCCTAGTTACCGCTCAGGCCAGCTCCTCGGCACTAATGGGGGGCCCGAATTCTTCTCCCTTCCCCTTGCTGTTTCCACCAGCATAATTCAGTAGCACTGCCTCCTTTGAAGTTGGCGACATTTAATGAGATCACCTTTTCTCCCTCCTCATTTCACCCACTAGTAAACTGTCTGCATTTCTCTACTTTCTTCAAACTGTAATTACGTTTTTATTTTCTGTTCCATACTTGCTCTCCTTAGTGAATTCATTTATTCACTCCTTCGTTCACCAAGTGTTTATCAAACACTTCCTAAGTGTCAGAGATTTGGCTAAGCATGAGATTCTGCCCTCAAGGGGCTCCGAACAGTGGAATAACCGCAGAGGTTTGACTTGGAGGGGTGTAGCGCATCGGTGAAGTGGTGCTGTGCTCACAGCATGTGTGACCTTCACATTATTGTGGTGAATGAAGATAACACTATCCACAGATGACCCTGGTATATAAGAACATCAACATCCCATTACAGCACCTTAGTATGTAAGAAGGAAAAACACATCCCAACATACTATCCTGGTATATAAGAAGATGGAAAACTATCTGTTTAAACAGGGAACATGATAGTGTGTGATCCAGTAGTGTAGTTCTGTTTATTCCATGGCAGTAGATATTTGTGGCAAGCTATAAACCAAGACTAAACCAGGGAGTGCCTAAGATGTCCAATAGCATCTCACCTACCACCAACCCCTGACAGGAGTTTTTTCCAATGAAGAGCGGGTACAGATAGGAAGATCTTCCTCCTGCCTCTCATATCAACCAAATGGGGCTGCCCAACTTCATGATGACAAAATCGGAAATTCACCTCTTTTCCCAAGAACAAGCTGTTCTACCAGGTATTTTGCCAGGTTCTTGCTGAACGTACTCTGTTCTTTTAACCTCCTCTCTTCTCAGGTTTGCTACTCCTTCCTGCTTTCATTTTCTTTCTGAGCTTGGCTATTCGCCATCATGTCAGTGCTTCTAATCTCTGCTTTTTCAGGCTACTCCAGTTGTATTGATCTAAGGGTAATGTTCCATCCCCAGACATCGATTTGTCCAACTCAAAATTATATCGCCTTTTATCAGGTATCTTAATAAATCTTTAGCTCATCCTTAAACACTCAGCAGCTTCTCTTACCTCCTACCAACACTTCCAATTGGTTACTAGGAGCTTTATTAACTCTACCAAATCTCCCAAGTAAGAACAACAAGGTCATTTTAAAATTTTCCCAGTTTCTCTTTTTTTCACATAAAAAATATCTGTGTATCTTCTCTCATTCTTTTGTCTGTTAGAGGATAAAACACTCTTACTCACTCTATCTCATTGAGATAATCTATCTGGCTGTGTTCTTAATACAATTAAAATTCCTCCCTTCCCTTATGAAACTTTGTTCTATCAATTATGTTATCTTCTTTTTATATTTCCCATCTCTCAGAATTTCTTCTTCCTTTCCTGGCCTTGGACATAGACTTTTGGATGTCAAAAAGAACCTTGAGAAAGTTGCTTTACAATCTCGTGATAGCATGAAAAGTAAGTAGTCATGGCCACTGACATTAAGCAAATTAGTAAGTCATTTCCTTATATTCATTTATTTATAACATAATAATATTACAACTTAAACACTTATCTTTCTTTATTGGGAGGTACATTTAGCCTAATCAGTTAAAATATCTTTGTGTTTCTCTAGGTAGGTAGAGATAATCTCCAAGTGACTTCAAAGAGTTACTTTTATCACCACAATGTTTTTTATTTTTTATTTGCCCAAAATTTGAATGCTTCTCATATTGTACTATAGTTCAAAGCACGAGAAGCTTTGGATAACTAAATAAACATATTATAGACCAATAATTTAGAGCTAATCATAAAGTGGGCAAGAGGAGACTTCTGTGATTGGCAATTAAGAGTCCTGGGCATTGAAATTAATTCAGTTTAATTCCCTAATCTTAATATACTGACTTCATAACAAAATTAAGTTTTAAAATATTAAAAGGCATTTATAAAAATTATGGACAAAACTTGAAGGAAATTGATTTATCTCTAATTACATTAACAATAATGACTTGACATCCCAAGCACAACTAAATTCATATTCAGTTAATGAAAGGTTGTCTTTCCTCCACCTTTCCATTCTAAAGGCAATATCTAGGCATTTAGAATGACTTATATGTTATAAAGTATTATTATCATTTTTTAACAAACACTACAGAGTGCCAGCACCAACTGAAGAGCATGATGCAAAGATGTGAATGTCCAAATTTTGATAGTCTATTCTGCTATTTAAACTTCTGTCCAGTCACAAAGTTGTCCATGCTTTGTTTTGAAACTTATAACAAACACTCACAAAGTATTTATTATATGCAGGACACTGAGCTGCGTGATGAGCGTTGAGAGGCGCACAAGACAGACCAGGTCCTTGCCCTTGTCTATAAAGACATCACTTATGTGCAATATTAGACTAATATTAGAATATCAGACTAAATCAGATCAGTACAAGGTACAGTCCTGATGTCCAGCGTAAGGTCTGTTTTGATCCACATATAACATTCAACTGTTGCCCCACTGGTAAAGAGAATCAAATAAGGTAAAGGCCACAGCAGTGGGGCACAGATCACAATCTGTGTGGACAGAGCAGAGCAGCAGCTTCGGGAACACCCATACTCTCTTGCTCCCACATGCCTCTTCGTAGCTGGCGACCTTTGGTTACCTTCTTGTACTCAGTCACTGCTTTGCCCAGGTCATCTCATGTCATCCCCCACTTTTCCTTATGAAGAGAGGGCTATCATCTCTGGGTTAGAAGTGAGGAAACTGACAATCTAGAGAAGGTAAGTCAAACGCCCAACTTCACACATTCAGTAAGGAGAGGAGTTGGTGGTGAAATGAAGTCTGTCTTATGATAACGCTGCCTTCTCCTGAAATAATATTCTGGTGTGCTAAATAAATATTGAGTAAGTGGAAAATGGGCAACAAGGACCTAAAATAGATAGATAAATACAAAGAAGACAAAAATATACCTGGTAGCTGCTTTTATTTTTTTGTCCTAAAATAGTTTAATTAGAAAAGGTCATTTTTGGTGGGCAGTAGCATGAGAGAGTTTGTCCTTAGCAAGCTACATTGTCTGCAAGCTCCGATGCATGCTTTGAAGTCATGGTGTTTCAAAGAACATTGATCCACATGTGATCAATGGTTGGTCTGTGACTCAGAGCCTCTGTTTTTGGAGTTTTTACAAGTTGTTAAACTTCTCCAAGTGTTTGTTAAAATAAAATGTTAAGAAAATATGGTTAAGTGTACGGGCTTCAGATACAATATACGCCATGACTGAATTATTGTACACAGATATGATTCAATAAAAAAAAAAAGAAAGAAAGAAAATATGGTTAATATTTTTAATGGTTTTCAAGAAGGAGATGACATATTTGATCACTGTATTGGGAAAAAGTGATAAACAGGGGAAAATGAGGGTTTTTTCCCCACACTGACTCATTTTTGTCTGAAAACTTAGAGACTTAATTTGCAATGATTTTATGACTGTCAGTGTGAACAGTTTGTATGTGCAACATTTTTTCCCATAGCAAAAATGTTAGCTACGATGCCAGCACCATTAGCTGCCTGCCTTTTACATTCACCCAGGGAGCTCCCACTCAACAGCCACCAAATGAGGACAGCTTAATGTAAATTGAATAGTGTCCCTAATATTACATTGCCACTTAGCATTCGACTTCTAAGTAAGTGTCAGGATGGCTGGAGCCAAATTCTATTCTGGGACCTGAACAGTGATTCATGAATGGCAATTAATGTTACCAGCCATAAACAACTAAAGCATGTAGCTGAGTTGAAGATAGTGATGGCTTTTTCTCTCCATTGTGGCTTATATTCACCTAATATACTTTGTTATCCCCCATTCATTCCAAAAGAATATTTTTGTGAAGATAGTTGCTCTAAGGAGTTGGTAGGTCCCTCCAGCCAAACCTTTCTGAGTGAGTGAGTGCCTTTGATGTGACTCCTGAGCCAGGGCAAGAATATAATAAGCAACATTAAACCAGTAAGCAAAGGAAGCTTGGGTGAGAAATGCCAATGTTAGGTATGAGGAAAACATGACAGATGCAAACGCCAAGAGAAGTCAAGAGTCAGACTCAGATCACAGAGTCTTCTGCGAAGACCCACAAAAATCAAAACGTGGACTGGGCAGAGAAAGCACCCATGATTACCACTAAAATTTTTGGAGCCCCAAACAATAGTATAAATGGAAGCCCACATCTCACATGTCTTACATTCCAAGGTGATAACTCCAGCTTTGCCCAAGGCCAGCCTGGTTTGTGTTCCCATACTTGTGCTCCCATGCACAAGGCCCCAGTCATTCCTGGAGGATGATACTGTGAAGTTGCCCTGCTGGCTGCTAGTCTGGGTGGGAACAGGGATTTGCTGGGGCAAGGTATAACCCAGGGCACCTGCGTAGGGACCATCCCAAACCCAGACAGAGAGCCATGGCGTCAAACTCCTCAAGAAGCCAGGAGAGACAGGCTCCCCTTCCCTGCTTTTCTCACTCAGGATTCTCAGGCAGTTGTAAATGCCCATCAAAACGAAAGCCCTGAGCACAAAGGAAGGAGGAAATGCAGTATTGGGGATACCTGGTCTGTCTAGATACTCACTTCCGAGGCTGGAGCCACCATATCAGCCTGTCTTCCTCCTCAGACGAGCCAGGAGAGGGGTTGCCTCTTCCCCTCCCCCATACACAGGTGCTTGCTCTCAGGCTCTCAGCTCTGCTCCCTGGCTTGGGACATCTGGATCTGCTGCATCTAGAAGGTACCTTGCCATTAATGCCCAATTACTCAAAATCCTTTAAGAACCTTTCTTAGAAAAAATAAAATTGTACTTGTGTTCAGTGTTCATGAAAGGAAGTGCCCTTTGTTGCCAGGGATCCCCCTTCCTAGGTCTAAGGGCAGAGCTGAAAGCAGCCCATCATTTCTAGGTCTCTAGAGGCCAACTGCAATTGTCTTGGCTATGCCCAACCAACCTGTGTCTCGGGAGTCGTGGTAGAACACAATTTCCCTCTGTAAAGAGTGAATAAAATAATTAGGTTTAGAAAGCACTTGAGCACATCTTCAAATAATGTACAAGGTTATCTATTGTAGAAGATCAAACCATGGACAGATGAGCCTGACACATGGTTAGTAGGAAGAGAGTAATTACAATGTAGTGTAGCTTTGGAATTCACTCTCAGTCTACAAGGCAGCCTTTTAGACAGTAACAGATATTAAAAATAATGATTCCAGACTAGGAAACGTTAGTGGCAATCTACGATTTTTATTAATTATACCAATACATAAAAAAATAGAAAGGACACACCTTCAAAATAGAAATATCACCTTCAAATACGTATTTCATGAGTACCTATAATTTTGTGCTTTGTTTATTTTAAAAGAGGGAATAAATACTAGGGAAGGGCAAAGCCACCAGAATGAGTGGAGAGCCAACTACTAAAATTGAGGTTTAGTCCAACACCCATCATAGAAGTCTGCACCCAAGTGACCCTCCATAAATAAAAATTACATCAAATCAAATTTTCTTATTAATAAGCATCAAATTTTCCTAAACTATGAAACACCAAGGGAGAGAGAAATGAGGGAGAGGGTGAGGGAAAGAAAACAAAAAAAAAAAAAAGAAAAGAATGACTAATTCTCACATAAATTGGATTCAATTTTGACCAAAGTACATTACTTAAACATTAATTTTTAATTCAACTTGTTAATATGTAGTTTAGGATATTGCATCCTCACTTATAAGTGAAATATGTTTGTAATTTCCCTTTATAACAGTATATTTTCTCCAATTCCAATATCAGGTATATCTAGATCAAGCAGAATGATTTTGAAATATTTCTTCTTTTACTATTGTCTATAAGATTTGGCATGATCTGCCTTTTGAAACTCTCTTTTACTTTTATTTATATAATATTACTTGTCTATTTTTTGAGACTTTGGAAAAAAAATAAGAAGTTAATTGATGACTCCATACTGAGCCTCAGAGTCAAAGCATTCTATGATAGACACACTCTAAAATTTGACAATGTGAACGTTACTTTCTTGGCATTATTATTATTAATATTGCTTAATATTTTGAAGCAGCCATCATCTGTTTTCTTTTCTGAATGTATTTATCTTCGTTCATTCTTTATGTGGTTTTTGTTTCTAGTCCTTATCTTAAACATTGTTATTGTTACTAAATTTTAAGCCTTTTAAATTCTGTGAAGGCAAAAAGTGGAAACCTAATGAATACATGTATATGTAAAAAATAAATAAATAAAAATAAAAAAATCTAAACACCCACAATTATGAAACATGTTGAAAGTGTTTGCTAAATGCTACTTACCGAAATATTCCAAAATTCAAGTGATAAAATGAATATTATTGTTAAGAATTAACATAATTAATTATAATTGATCGCATTTAACGTATTAATGGAAGATAATAATCAGAAAAACAGGATGTGGAGCATATGGAAACTCTGTGCTATCTTTCCAATTTTTTCCATAAATGTAAACATTTTAAATTAATATTTCAAAGATTAATAGCTTCCTGGTAAACAATGAGTTATAAAATAAATTGGACTAAAAAAGCCCAATTAGAAAATAAGCAGGCTGAGCATGGTGGCTCACACCTGCAATCCTAGCACTCTGGGAGGCCAAGGTGGGTGGACTGCCTGAGCTCAGAAGTTTGAGAATAGCCCAGGCAAGAGGGAGAAGCTGTTCTAAAAGTAGATGGGTGATGTGGCAGGCGCCTATAATTCCAGCTACTTGGGAGGCTGAGGCAAGAGAATCACTTAAGCCCAGGAGTTTGAGGTTGCTGTGAGCTGTGATGCCACAGCACTCTACTGAAGGCAACAAGTGAGACTCTGTCTCAGAAAAAAAAAAGCAAAGAAAAGAAATATTCAGGAATAAACTCAGCTTAAAATTACTAGAAATACATAACTGTACTGATTATAAAATGAGAAACTACAAATAAGCTTTTTTCATAGGAAAAGTAAACATTATAAAAATGACTATTTTTCCCAAATTTATTTACACGTGTACTTCAAACATAATAAATTCCTCACAGGGTTTGTTCTGAAGCAGCAAGGAAATGAAGAAGCACTTGACAGAACAGTAATGTATTTTCACGTTTTAAAACAGGCAAAAGTTGTTCAATTTTTCTTCTCAGATAACTGAGGTTGGGATGTGAAGGCTGCTTAATATATGTGAAAATCATTCTAACATTCTGATCATCTAAGCATAGAGGTCAGTAATGAGAATATGGGGTCGGTGTGGTGACTCACGCCTGTAATCCCAGCACTGTTGAGAGGCCAAGGCAGGTGGATAGCCTGAGCTCACAGGTTCAAGAACAGCCTGAGCCAGAGCGAGACCTCGTCTGTAAAAATAGCCAGACTTTGTGGCAGGTGCCTGTAGTCCCAACTCCAGGGAGGCTGAGGCAAGGGAAAATCGCCTGAGCACAAAATTTCAGGTTGCTGTGAGCTGTGACGCCACAGCAGTCTACTGAGGATGACAAAGTGAGACTATGTCTCAAAAATAATAATAATAATAATAAGAAGAAGAATGAGAATGTGCACAGAAAACATTTTAAAGTAATGTTAGTGGTTCATTATTTTCAACTAAAAACAGCTTTGTCCTCGAGATAAGAAACTACACTTACCTATCAGCAGTTCTAGAAAAAAATATATTTAATCACGAGAATAACAAGTTATATCCCATCTATATTTGAAGTATATTTCCATACACACCATAAAAATAGTCCTTATCATTAACTTCAAAGCGGGTAAGGAGATATATTTGTTCGATTCTTATCATACTTGTCCACTCACAGACACAATGTCAGATTAGCTCTGGCCAAACACTGTAGCTCAAATAAGTGATATTCATACATTCCTGCAACACAGGAATACATGCTTTTCAAAAAGGACTAAGTAGGTCAGTCTAAATCTTGAATTGGATACAATTTTTGTTTGCAAGTTTATTTTACTGTAAATGCTGATACCTCCAAAGATACACTGTAAAAAACTCTTCAAGAAATCTTTTCTCCCTTTTTTATAACCTTGCAATAATCCAAATCATAAACTAGAATAAAACTTAATTATTTCTTCTGGGATAAAAAATTACATGTTCCTTTTTAGTAACAGCTCTGCTTCCAGTCATGTATTAGAGGCTACTGCAAATTTTTAAACAAGTTTTTTCTTCAAATATTCAACAAGGAAAAAAATAGCCTTTTGAGGAATTTACGAGTCAGATGGGGTAACATGAGTACACACTATTGCACAAACACCAACATCACCTGTGTGTTAACAGGAACAGAAGGGATCCAGCAAAACAAGAAGAACCTTGGAGCAGTGCCGTGCCCGTCTTAGAAACTTCCAGCAAATTCCGCTACAAACTGAGCAGATGGAACCAATCTTAAGAAACCCTAAAGGGCTGGTGCAAAACTCCTTATTCTATGAAAGAGACAGATGCTAAAAGCCAACCACCAAAAACACCTCTCAAAATGAGGGGCAGACGAACCGTGACGCAGAGAATGAAGCGGGGACGGTCCCCCTGGGGACTGGCAGTGCAGGAAGCAAAGGGTTGGCGTGGCAGGGCCTGAGCAGACACTCGCCTCGCTCTCGCTCCCTGACCTACATCTTAGATCAAGTTCGATCAGAAGCAGACCCTGACTGAGGACTGCAGGCAAAATAATTTAGTGAAAATGCGCTCAAAACAAATTGGTCAGAGGCTACAGGATAGGCAAGAGTGCCAGGGAAAGAGAAAAAGCCAAGCAATGGTACCAATTCAAGTAAAGGCCCAGCTTCAGCCCCATCCTGAGGCTAAAACTAAGCAAAAATTACATTTTAGAGCTTGTCCAGCCTTGAGGTGGAGTAGCGAGACCACATCAGTTGCACGTAAAGGCTGTGGAGAAAGTAAGGAGCTGCCGAGGACTTGCCTGCTCTCCCCAAGAAACAGAAAGCTCATTTGTCTGAGATAATCTACTGAAGGTCTCGTAGTGTGAGCTGTTAGCAGCTAAGTGCAGGAAGAAGGCAGGATGCCAGCAAGAGCGGCTGCAAGTCAGTATCACACAGGACGGGACCCCAACAGGCTGCCCAGCCCAGCCCCTCCAGCGGTCAGACCCCAAAACTGCCGAATCTGAACAAGAACAACTGTAAAATTCTTTCTTTTTTTAATGGAAGAAATTATACACAAATCACACTAATTTCTGAAAGAAGTGCATTTCCCCTTATGCTTGAATATAATATTAAGAAAAACGAAACTCCATCTATAAGCAATAAAATGATAAATCTTGGGCAATTACTGGTGGATGTTCACAGCAAGATTTAAAAGGATATTGAATAAGTAGAATGGAAACAGTTTTCATGATAAAGAGGGAATAATACGGACTCAGGAAAGAATGTGGCTGAATTTAAAACCTACTAGGAAGAGACAATTCAAGACTGAATCATGAAAAGAAAAATCACTTAATACAGCCGAAGATAGATTAGAAAAAACACAGCTCCCACGCGTGAAGGATGAAAATATAAACAACGCCACGGAGGACAGAGGAGGTCCAGTCTGCAGGGTGGGACTGGCAGGTGGGGCAGGAACAATAAAAAATTACAGAAAACGTCTTGAGCTGAATTAAGATCTGTGTGTACCGAGCAAAAATAAATACAGAAGACATAATTCAAGGAGAAGAAGAAAAAAGTAGGTCAGCTAATACAATAAAAACAAACGAAAACAGATTTCTTACACTGGGAAAAAAGTTGAAACACTTCAGATAAAAATTAGCAGAAGTTTCTAAGGCGTTTTTCGCAGGGAAAACTATCACCAACCCACAGATTTTACTTGGTCAGGTTTGTCTTGTTCACAAAGCAAAAAGTGACTCTTAGGCACGAAAAAACAAAGTGCCACCCTCGGGTTTCCTCGGTTTGCAGGCTGTTATATAAATCAACCAACAGAGATACAAAAAGCCCGGATGGCATGTGACATTCAAGTAGTGGTAGTACTGGATAATGAAATCATTGACACATGCATTAAAAATGATTCTTAGAATACTTATAAAACCTTGCAAATGAGAAATAAAAATCATTGACAGTAAGGAAAATCTGCCTAAAACCAAGATTCTGTCACAAAACAAGTAAATAAGTCTTGGTCGTAAGACTCATAAAAAAGCAGGCTGTGGTAACATCTCACAGATGAATTCAGATTAACAGGCCCAATTTCATTCTTAACCCTAAATATTAAAAGTAAAGAAGTTCAGACTTTTTAGAAGAAAAGTGCTTCTTTTTCTTTTTTTTTTTTAATTTTTCAAACTTTTAATCAGCATAACGTGTATCTTTTAACAGTCCTTCTTGACTGTTAGGTAATAATAATCGTCTGTTTTCTTTTCTGAATGTATTTATTTATTTTCACTTCTTTTTCTTGTAACCACCACCAGAATAAAATCAAATAGGCACATTTCAAATCACTAAATTAAAAAAAAAAGAAAAAAACTTAGCTATATGACAAAGTATGTGGGCAAACAGAAAACACTCACACATACACATACAGGCTGAAATACTGTGAAGATATTACACATCAGTCCTTTGTAGATGATTTAATGAGCGCAGTCTCATGACATAACAATCAAAAAAAAAAAAAAGATGTACAGCTATTTATTCAATTCAATATCAACATTACTAAAATAAACCCACATGCAAAGAGAAGGAAACAACACCATTCAGTTTTTTCAATGTGGAGGAATTAGGAGTAATTATTTTCCTTCTTAATTATGTTTCTATATGAAAAAACATGTTACATTTTTTGTTGTCTATCATTAAATCACATTACTTAGCATAAGCTATTGTAATAGGAATTGGTTATTTAATTTAAATAGAAAGTATTATACAAAAATAGAAAATAGATGAAGTGAAAGATTTTCCTGTACTTCATACATTTGAAAGATCAAGTACTTCTCCCATTCACGAGAAACCTGAGAGTAGATGACGTGCCTGGAGAGGTTGGAGTAAGGTATGTGAGGCAGATTAAAGAAAGCCACCACTTCCAGGGGTGCCGTCTTCGTCCCTAGCCCTTGATTCCGGGAGGGCTCTTCCACTGTTCTGATCAACAGATGACAATGGAAAACTCACTGTGCCCTTTCCTAGTAGCTTCCACATCCTATTTCTTAGAATACTCACATTCTGACCCCCGTCACCATGTACACGACAGACCATGTACACACAGAAGTCATGTGTAAGGTAGGAAGTCTAGGAAACAGCCACGGCAGAGTGCCGAGATGACACCTGCATCAACTACGAGCCATCTGACAGTCTGACATCTTCGGCATCCAACCTAGGACATGACATCCGCCCTAGTCATCATCTAACTGCAAAGTCACAGGCAACTCACGGCAAGAATTGCCCATCTGAGCATAAGAATAGTGAGAGTTATGTTATGCCACTAAGATTTGGGGTGGTTTTTTAATGCAGCAGTTGAGAACAGAAACAATATGAGTGGGTACAATCGTGCACGTTTGTGTATATTATATTGGTAGGCAGGGAAAAAACATTTTAATGAAGTAAGTGTTGGCAATACTTATAATAAGGTTCTTCGTTCTAAACAGCTATCAGGTGAAATATAGCAGTATCGCCCATTAAGGATTCAGAAAACAAAAATGCAATTATGATCTCCATTTGTCAAAAACAGAAATATGTTACAATTAGGCTAATTTAACCAGTAATTAAAGATGGGCTACGTAAACATTAAAGTTAAATCCCAGGGGCCAGGCCTTTTGGCTCATGACTATAATCCCAGCAGTTTGGGTGAGAAAAGCACTTTGAAATCAGTCTGTGCAACAGAGCAAGACCTTGTCTCTATAAAAATATAAAAATTAGCTGGATGTGTTGACATGTGCCTAAAGTCCCTACTACTTAGTAGACTGAGGCAGGAGGATCACTTGAGCCCAGGAGTTCAAGGCTGTAGTGAGCTATGATGGCATCACTGCACTCCAGACTGGGCAACAAAATGAGACTTATCTCTAAAAAACAAAAACAAAAAAAATGTAAATCTAAAAATCAGATACAGAAATAATTAAATCTAAAGACAACCTGAAATGTGTATTTATTGAGATTCTACTATACAGGAAGTACTCTTTTAGGGTCTTTTTGTTATTTGTTTATCAGGCATGTGTCAACTTCTGAAAACATACATAATTAAATATTATATGTTTCTGTTTCCAGAAGTTATACTGGTAATAAACCATTTTCTTAGGATGCTTATTTAAATATGATTATCAAAGTACTTAGTGCTTATGCACAGAATTACCAAATGAACCCACATTTTGCTTAAGGAACAGTGCACAGCTAATTAACATCCCAAATAATAGAGAAAAGAAACAGACCTGGGCCATTTAAATACTGTGTAAGTGAACAGTGCAGTCGAACAATGATAGGCTCTGTTCGAATTACTTCCCAAGCCACAGCAATCTCCTCCTGCATAAATATATTTAGAAGATGAATTAGTCATTTTTAGAACTCAAAATTTGAAAGAAAAAAACTTTAAAAACTTACAATAGAGAGATGCTTAAACTGTAGGGCCAAAAATTATCCCCAAACCCACTATTGTATGAAAAGAAGGCCGAAGGACTGGTTATTATCTCCTTCCACATGTGAAAACTAAAATTGGAAACTTAAGATATAATACAGTACCACAAGAGCCCATAAATTTCAGAATATATTAAAAGAATCAAGGCAAAAGAAAAACTACATAAAATCTCTGCTTCTTTGACAAGTCACAGTATTTCTTTCCAAATCACTTTAATAGTCAATATACAAACAATTGTATTGTCACCAAAAATCAAATTTCTCTCTGGAATAAATATATGCATTTTACACGTACCAATATTGCATAAATTGATATACTTACATCAAGAAAGCTAACATCAATATGCAGATCAATATCTACATCATCGATGGCTCCATATTCTCTGAAAGCAAAGATTAACATCAATTTTTTCATTTTCCCTAAAAAAGTGGTAGGTGGTATGATATTTTAATTAAAAACTAAATCACTAGTTATCATCATCTCTGATTCCCACCGATCTTACTGTGGACGTGAATGAACAAGCTCCATCTAGTTGGACTGTCGTTTCCTGTGACCCATCTATGCCACGTGGCCATCTTCCTGTCTTTATGTATATAAATGTGCATATGCATGCTTGTTCTCTGTGGCCAATGAGTCAATCTTCCCACCTGCCTATTCAGTTGTCATTATGCGCTCTGAGAAAGAAGAGCTGCTTCTAGGGGCAAGGAAGGAGTTTCTGACATGAGGAAGGTGTGTGGGGAGACACAGGATACTATGTCCATGAATTTTCCTTCCAATTTGGGCACCAGTGGTTCTAAAACTGGGTATCACTGAGTTTTGATAGGCAGCTCTAAAAGTCTGTTATATCAAAATTAAAACAAGTAACCACAGCACGTTCTCCATGAAGGAATTATGAAGCCCAGATAGTGCCATGATCAGTGTATTTTTTAAGTCAATTAAAGGCTATACAAATAGTTTTAATATCCTCTATCTACATATATCTATGTTTTTTATATTCTTGTAAAACGCTGAAGTTATAAAAGCTATATATAGTGAGACATAAAATCACAGAAATAACTAACATGACCAAAATTTACTGGGCACTAATCTATTACTTGTAAAGATTTGACATTCTCCACTTATATACGCAAAAACTGAGGCCCAGAATAATAAAGTAACTTACCCATCTACTTATCTATAGCAGAGTAGGGATTTGAATACATATATGCTAGATATTATTCAAGGTAATATCACTCTGTGTTGGAAACCAGGTCAACCAAGTTTGTGAGACAGATAATACTACATTCATTATGCAAATGAAGAAACAGGATTAGGGAAGTGAAAACATTTAACAAATGAAAGAGGGGAAGTCAGGCATAGAATCCACGTCCAACTCAAAACTGTGTAAAGTACAAAATCCAGCACATTGTAGGCTCTCAGAAAAATCTCTGTATGTTACATACTCAAGTGATGTTAATGAAACACGTAATTGTGGCAGTATTGTAGAGTTCAGGGAAATTTTTAATGACTCAATACTTTTATATAATACAGCAAAAAACAAATCCAGATCATTTTTCTTTTTATTATCTATGACAAAAAAAAAAAAGACGTTATATTTGAAGACAACTTTCTGTGTTTTCTCTATTTTTCCTTTAAAATATATTAAACTCATTGAGCACATTTTCACTTTTTATGAAATTATACTTTTTATTCTTTCGTGGTAATTATCCTTAAAGGTTACATAAAGAAAGAAATAAAAATTATTTACATAGGAATTAATTTTTAAAAACCATCAAAGCACCGTAACATCTGTGCTATTCATAAAGGATGAGATTATGTATAAATTTAAATGTGAAATTTTATACAGGAAGTATGACAAGAACAAGGACTAAGCATATGTACCATTTTATTTGTGCCTTCAGTTCAGGGCACAGCAAACTATTTCTGTGAAGGTGAAGACAGTAAGTACAGTATTTTAGGCTTTTCAGGCAACAGACAGTCAGTGCTTCTCTTTGTTTTGGGGGATTCTGTTTTGCTTTTACAGCCCTTAAAAAAAAAAAACAACAAAAAAGCATTTGCAGCACACGGGCTGTTCAGAACAGATTTCCTAGCACAAAGATCATAACCTGATGATTCTGAACGCTGAGAAATAACTTATAAATAGAATAGATCAAATATCCAGTGTTAGGCATGTAAGAAGAGCGAGCCACTAAATCCAACGATCAGGACAGTTCACGGAAAGTTTTAAGGGGCTGAAGAGGCACCACCACCCCTCACTTGTAGAAGTTCAAAAAAAAAAGACACAAAGAAACTTTTGATGGAGTTGACACAATGAATTTTTTTCTTGATCATAGTGATGATTTCATGGGTACAGTTACATGTCAAAAGTAATCAAATTGTATACTTTGCATATGTGTGATTTATTATGCTTCAGTTGTGCTTCACCAGGGTAATTTTAACCACATTCTTTTTGTTAAAATGTTCTTAATGTTTTTAATATCATAATTGCATTTAATATCATTTAATATAATATTTTATGAGGAAAATTTGACTATACTTCTTTGGTAAATAAAATAGAAATTACTTTAAAATAAAAAAAAAAGAAGTTCATCCTAAGAAAACAGTACTAAATATGTGCAAATTTTTACCCAAACTGATGTATATAAAAGCAAAACAGAAAACAAAATGAATATTGAATAATAAGGAAATATTTAAAATAGCTATCACATGTTGATATGATTAGAAAAAAAAAACTATCCATTGCAAAAGGAGATACAAAAGCAGGTAATATATTGGGGTAAATGTTCCAAATACACTATTTACTAAACAAGCAGATCACCCAAACACACATAGGAAAAACAAAAAAGTTAAATAGAAAGTACATATCTTGCACGTATACAAGAATTATATAGTATATAACGATTTCCGTCCTGGTCTTTACTTTGTGTTTGATCAGTGTTTTTCCACATCCTGGAATAGTCTTCAAAACCACAAATTTAAGTGGCTGTATTTTACATAAATATAATTTTATAATAATAAAATGTTTGGTTCCTTTTGAATTTTTTTACAACATAAATACTAGTAAACAGCTCCCTGGGTAAAAAAAATTCATGTGCATCTGGCTTCTAATAGATTTTTTAAATTACTGGATCAAATAAATAATATGACTATATATGGAATTCTTGACACATATTGTTTAATTACTGTTTGCAATGTTGTAATAATTTATAAATAAACCAGCCAAGTTATCACAGTGACCTACATTCTTATCATCATTAGGCATTTGTATCTTCCACCGCTGCTATTTTCATGGGGAAGAATAACTAGCAAAACTTTGGTATGTTTAGAGGCAGAGAGAAAAGAATCAGAGCTAAGATTAAATAATAAGAACCTTATCCACAACTGTTTTCTCCTCAGTTTTCCCAGTTCTTTCAAGAGAATTTACCATAAAGATATGATCAGAATGTGACACACAGCTTTTAAAACCTTTAATATGTGAATTTCAAAGTATTCCATATATAATTTCTTAAAGAGCTTTTGTTGAAAAGTATCTTCCAATTTTGCTAACTCTGTCATTTCTTCCTGCCTTTCTTTTTTTTTTCTTTTTGAGATGGAAATTTGCTCTGTCATCCCCACTGGAGTGCTCACTGCAAACTCAAACTCCCAGGCTCAAGCAGCCCTCCTGCCTCAGCTAAGATTACAGGTGCATACTACTGTGCACCCAGACAAGATTACAGGTGCATACTACTGTGGCCCAGACAATTTTTCTCAACATTTTATAGCAACAGGGTCTTGCTTTTTGCTCAGGCTGGTCTCAACTCCCGGCCTCAATCAATCCTCCCACCTTGAATTCCAGAATGCTAGGATTATAGGCATGAGTGACCACAGAAGAAAGAAACAGGCAAGAAAGGGTTACATGTGTTCCTCCTCACGAAGATAGGAAGCATCAGCCTTAAAGGTTTGCAATTAACTGTATTCTGCAGGTGTCGAACCATAAATAGTTATACATTTTTTTGTTTGTATGCCACACTGCAAACCTATTTCCGTTGTGATGCTTTTTATAATGCCAATAATTTTATGTTTCCCACTGACAGATTACAAAGCATGATTACAGTTTGTCCAGATGCAGTGACCTAGTCATCAGAATTGCTTCTCCATCTGAATAACTTTCAGTGGCCCGGGATCTCATGAATAGCAAATGCAGAATCAAGTCGAATGCTTGAAATATGAATGCAACTCGAATTGTAAAGCTACGTATCTGATTGTGCCCTGAATTCAATACTGGGTTTATCATAACTCAGAGTAATTTAATGCACTGCCTATATTTATTCACTGTGAAAAGATCACATCAAGTTGATGAACTTGGTTTTCTATTTTTTAAGGATGAGGGAAACAACCCAAGAATGATCTTATGTAGCTGTTTCACTCTGGGACTGGGGGTCTGAAAGGTCTGCTCCACAGATGTTCCTTCCTGTCATCGAGAGAGCTCCAATTTGGGATGAACTAACTACTCTTTGAACCTATATTTCCTGAAATATGACAATATGATTTTGGGTATTTACATGTTACCTAGTTTAAGGACATATGTAGTAAAACATCTTTTCCAAGGAACATGTACTTTTGAGGACCCTCTGTTTGTTCGAATTCTTGGCAGTTCATTCTTCCATTTTTAACGGAACTGAGCAAGACAAAATCCTCATTTATGAGACATTCACATATGTAACCACAGGACATCATTAGACCATCTTTGTTGGTCTTTCTCTATAAAACTTCAGGTTATTCATTACCGTGCTGTGATGTTTTACAATGCAACCTAATCAAAACCAGCAGTGATTGTGCTGCTTAGGAAAATACATATTGTAAATTTAACCTTTCTTATTAACTGTGAAGAAAATTATATGTATACACATATAGTGCATGCACCCATACATGAAACTCGATCATAGGTTCTTGGGAAATAAGCTTCTATTGCTACTTAGTTATTTCTGCTTTCAACAACTGGACAGCTATATTTTGAGAAGAAAGATATTTTGTGAAGAAACATACACCTTCCCATGACATCTGAAACACAACAGCTTGCATGTCTATCTCTGCATGCCTACTCAATGTGTGTTTCTGCCCACTGTGGGAGAGATGTTTGTGAATGGGCCAAGAAACATGCAAACTCAGTAGTCAGGAAGGAATCTTGGCAGATTAAAGCATTTGCAAGACTGTATCCAAAGTAGCTATAATTTCTCTAAAGAATAACAGAGCTGAGAAAAATTTAAAAATTATATTCAGATAAGAAAGGAAGCTCATATAAAAATTGTGCATAAAAGATAGAGTATAAACAGTTGCTACAATTCTGCAGTTGCTCTCAAATCCTTGGTTATGCTCGAGGAAAATACAGGCTTCAGGAGGGGAGGGGAGTGTTTAAGCTCCAAATACCTGAAGCTTATATCCAGATCACGTCCCACTGTTTTTGGAAAATGCTGCCCCCCTGGTTTCCTTCCCCTTTGCACCTCTTTTTACTTTCACAATTTTCAGGGTCAGGGTGTTTTATTACTTAGCTCAGAGGCAGAGGGTGGAGAATCAATATATTGAAAAGGATATTACAAACGTCCAATCCAAGATTTTCTTTTGATAAATGACATACTTCAATGTAGGGTAACTTGTGCTATGGTAACAGTCTCAAAATCTCAGCGGCTTAATACAAAAAAGGATTTATATCTCATTCCCACTACCTGGCTACTTTGGAACTCAGGGGGATAGGGCTCGCTAACATCGCTGAGGGCCCAGGGAACTCACTGCCACGTATGTTCACATTTCACTGGCCAGAATTAGTTACATGTCCATGCCTGACACTAAAGAAGGCAGGGAAATAAGCACCCTACCAGATGAACGGAGAAGGAGAATCAGATTTCTAAATCCTACTGGGCACTACAAATGGAAATGCAAAAGTCTGGAGAAATCAAAATAGGCCGTCCTGATTTTATGTAGCTTTTTTTTCTTTTCATTGATCTTTTTATTTTCCTCAGAAAGTATGTGTTTGGTGGGCATCGATACAGTGATACAGGTTCCTCAAACCAACAGAAATCCTCAGAATGCTCTTATTTTCCAAACATTAATTCAAAAAGGCCCTTTTGTAACTGTCCATCCACCAAAAGATTGAAATTTGGAACAATCACAGTCTAAGGGACGTCCACCCTGCAGTAAGCATTGGTCACAATAAAAAGGTGAGAATATTAGTCACTTTGTAAAGTAAAAAAATGACATGATCATAAGGCAAAGGATACCTTGCGTGAAGTGCAAGTTTTAATTTCATAAGGAAACTATCAGAATCATTTCTTTCCTAACCAAATGAGAACTTTCTCACCTGTGATTTCTTACCTTTCTAATACTAGTAATCTCAAATTATTTTCCAATGACACTGATCACTATTAAATTTTATAAATACACGCCTATAGGAGTACATTTACAATGAAAAATATACAATCTATTTTGTTGCATAATTCAAGATAAGACCTACTCATGTTCCCCAGAGACCTAACTCAGTACCCATACAAGAGCAAAGTGGCTAACACCTGCAATCCAAGCACCTTGGGGGGCCAAGGAGGGAAGACAGCTTGAGGCTTGAGCAAGAGCCATAGCCTCTTTCTACAAAAAATAGAAAAATGACCCAGGCGTGGTGGCATGCACGTAGTCCCAACCACTTAGGAGGCTGAATTAGGAGGGTCACTTTAGCCTAGGAATTTGAGGTTGCAGTGAGCTATTATTAGGCCACTGTACACCAGTCTGGAAAACAGAGCAAGGCTCTGTCGCAGAAAAAAAGAAAAAAGAGAGAGACCGTGAATCAGAATCACCACATTCCCATCAGTGTTTGCATGCAGGGTTCAACACAGCCAGTATTATGCTTTTGAATGGTTTGGCCCAATAGAGCTGTCATTATCTACTTAAGTAATAAATCTATCATCAACCACTTTTTCTGAATTTTTGTCCAGCCTCCTTTAAAAGGGTTTTGCCGGGCACCTGTGGCTCAGTGAGTAGGGGCCCTGACCCCACATACCGAGGGTGGCGGGTTCAAACCTGGCCGTGGTCAAACTGCAACAAATAAATAGCTGGGCGTTGTGGTGGGCGCCTGTGGTCTCAGCTACTTGGGAGGCTGAGGCAGAAGACTCACCTAAGCCTAAGAGCTGGAGGTTGCTGTGAGCTATGTGATGCCATGGCCCTCTACTGAGGGCGATAAAATGAGACTCTGTCTCTACAAAAATAAATAAATAAATAAAATAAAAGGGTTGTGCCTCAATCTAGGCAATCTCAGCTACTTCCATCTCCTACCGGGAACTTAGATTTGGTTAGCTGCCTTTCTCATTAGATGGCACATTAAAAAAATGACTCCAAATAGCCTATTGTGCAGATTAAGGTACTTCTGCTCTTCAAACTCCATTAAGTTCTTATAAGCCTCAATTAAGTGAAAGAACAGCTAATTAAGACAGTCTGTTTTCAATAGACTGAGAACTTCACAGGGAAGATGATTCTAAGACCTTATGCCTAACCATTCACCCCTTTTCCCATGTGTTCAAGTCTCAGTATTTGAGACTAGACAGTAAATTCATTCTTATTTAAGTAAATCAAACTAGTCCTGCTGAGACTTTTCTTTATCCCATGAGGGCTTGGGAAAGTTATTTATTCTGGAAACATCCTCTGTAGCTTGAGGAAATCTAGAGCAGACAGAAACATGGCTTTGTATTCACTATGATTTAATTCAGATCCTATCAGCGAAATAGGCAAGGGAAAATAATTCATATATGACTTTAGAAACTTCATTTGACTGAAATTCCAAACATTTATCTCGTTTTAATTGTTAAAAATTATCAATAATTTTATTAATAACAGAATATACTAATAGAGTTCATCACAAGTGTTTAATGAATGCTTCATAAAGAAACCAGAAACAATTTCATATATACGTGGCAATATGACTGAGAGTAGGACAGCATGGAAATAATGTTTTAGAAAAATCTTTAGAAAGGCAATCTACATGTGCTACACTTCTCCTTTAAAAGGAAATGTGTATTTCGAGTATAAAGAAGTTGAATTCTATGTCATATTACAACTGTTAATTATAACCCATAGATTTTTCATATATTGATTTTGTTATACTGATTGACTATCCAAATTACCTAAGCCAGAGCTGAAACAGAGACTTTGAAACTATCTCAGCTAATTTGCTAAAACTTTGAAGTCTGTAAAGATTTGCTTTAACAAATGTAATCACAACACGCTCACTTAATGGCAGCCTAACACACCTCTATAAGTGGGAAAGAAAGGGTGTACAGTTATCCAATCCCAACTTATTTAGGCTGTGGATGGCAGTGGGTTTCTATTTCTGTAATTAAAATTAAATGTTGGACAATTTTAAATTATGCCCACCTATGCTGCACTTCCCAACTGTTTCTCTCTCAAAATATGGACATATCCACTGAAGAAGGTCCAACCAGGTAACATGAACACATTCTTCTAAGAGATGTTGCCACTGAAAACAATCAAGAACTCACCAGCCTGTATTTCATGTATGTTCCACGCTATGCTAAAGAACAGAATAGAAGAGCAATTAAAAACCAAACCAAAACAAAGCGAGAACGCACTGCCCAAGCATTCACAGAATTCAGTCTAGAAAAGAAGCAACCAATGATGAAAAGACACGAGAAATGAGGTGAGAGCCAAATGCGATGGGAGTCCAGGAGACGGAACTGCACTGAAGATTCAAAGAAAGCACAGAGAGAAGCTGACCCGCGAACTGGGGCTGGAACAGACACAGCAACGCAACATGCAGGGACCGTTCCTTGCCAAGAGAACTGCTTGTACAGGTGCCCAAAGTTAACAGGGTATATGTTATCTGGGTGCTATGAGTGGATATGGGGCTTGAACCGAGGCCTGGCTCCGAGAGCATTCTGGAATTCCCTGGAGACTACACTGTAAGCAAAGAATATGAAAAAAGCAGAGTTGACTTCTGGAAGCTATTATGATGGCACAAAAGGCTTTTTCCCTACATTAAGGGAAGAAAAGAAAGGCGAATAAGAAGGGGGGGGATTCCTGAATGATTAAAAGTAATTCTCAAAAACGACCTAAAAACTTATCACCAAATAATATATTAGGCAACCCCAGAATAAAATACATTAGCATTCGAACGAGCACTGTCTAATTTATGTCATTTTTGTTTTTAAGGACCGGATGACAGCATGATTTGTCTACCAGTGTTATGCATTATTTATTTTTATTGTTCACAAGGATATGGCCTTGATTTACGGTAAAATAATGGGCCCAGCTGGCCAAATCTATTTCAGGAATTAATTATGACACCACTTAAGACTCTCATTTTTTCAAACTGACTCCCCTAAATCACGAATTTGTTTAATGCAATCAAGGTAATCTTAAATCTCGTGTACAAAAAACCCAAACAACCTTCAATATGCCATTTGGTATAAGCAGAAGCACCAGAACCTCTCACACACGCCTTCAAATATAATGAAGCCACTGAATGTTTCCTTTAGTTGAGATGGCTCCAGCAGAACATCCAGCGGCCAACCTAATGTCAGCGTTACTCACCAAAGGGAGTCATTTACCTGAGAGAAACTGCATGCGGCCCGTATATTTCCCTCACTGCGGACAAATCAGCTTCCAGCTGCGGGTGCTTGTGCAGTTCCCCGTCGTAGTTCACCTGACAGAAAGATGGTTTAGAAGGTAAGTGTCTTACAGGCGAAGAGAATCAGAAGCACCACGCGCAAGTCATCTGTGGATGGGTCACCCTGGACATTCTGCTGTGAACATTCTTAGCGTCACTAAAAAACGCAGGTAATGAAGTAGCATACCGAGGCTAAGAGTCTGAGGTTCACAGAATAAATTATTATGTTTAAATGTTAAAATTAACCTATTTTAATACAAAGAAAAAGCAAATATTCATCGAAAGGAGGAAAATGGCAGGTAATCTGAGAAAGCCTCTGCACGGAACATCAAGACTGAAGGAAAGCATTTACTTCCTTCCTGCAGGAATCAGATGTAGAAACAAAAACCAAATTGGAAGAATGGTTTCCATAATGCTGAAATGTTATATTGGTTAAAGAATCATTTTATTTCGAAAACTAGCACACTGCTAGAGTTATTCCTGGAGAGAAGAGGAAGAAACCTAGTTTTATCATGCTCATCGAGCCGCTGCTTTGCTTATGTTTGATTGAACAAATTACTGATTTTTAATCGACAAATTAGTGATTTTCTATTCTGAACAAATACATGTACTTGCATCCTTTCACATGATAGTTGTGGCTTTAATGCCCTTCTTTAACATATTACCCTCCCATTATACTGACCAAATTATAAAGCACATGTGACCAAGTAGTTTATAGGAACAGAATAACATACTGTGTAGCTACATCCTAAAATTCATTGCTCAGTTTTAAACTTTAACATTATCCTGGAAACATCTGAGGAGCCTTTTCGATGTATGTGATCAAGCTATTTTCTTGTATTTCAGTTAGGCTATTTTCATGTGTTTAAGTTATAGCATTTCTTCATAACAATTTTTCAACATAATGAATTCAATGACAATGAATTCAAATAACTGAATAATAAGGATGTTGAATACTTAGAGCCCATGAAATTTTTATAAACTATCTCCTATTTAAAATTAACAATACATACTCTCATTAGAAGTGTCATCATTTCAAAATATTGACTGGCCAAAAATTATGCTTAAGAAATGTGCAAGCTGGCCGGGCTCAGTGGCTCATGCCTATTAGCACTCTGGGACAACAAGGCAGGTAATCTGCTTGAGCTCAAGTATGAAATCAGCCTGAGCAAGAGCGAGACCCGTCTCTAGTAAAATAGAGAAACTTTTCCAGGCCTCATGAAGGTTGCCTGTCATCCCAACTACTTAGGAGGCTGAAGGAGGGGGACCGGTTCAACCTATGAGTTTGAGGTTACTCTGAGCTATGATGACTCCCCAGCACTCTACTCAGGGTAAAAGAGTAAGAATCTGTCGCAACAACAGAGTTTTTGTTTTTTGTGAAAGTCAAACACAGGCTCGGCACCTGTGGCTCAACGGGCTAAGGCGCCAGCCACGTACACCTGAGCTGGTGGGTTCGAATCCAGCCTGGGCCAGCCAAACAACGACGGCTGCAACCAAAAAATGGCCGGGCGAAAAATGGCCGGGCGTTGTGGCGGGCGCCTGTAGTCCCAGCTACTTGGGAAGCAGAGGCAAGAGACTCGCTTGAGCCCAGGAACTGGAGGTTGTTGTGAGCCGTGATGCTACAGCACTCTATCCAGGGTGACAGCTTGAGGCTCTGTCTCAAAAAAAAAAAAAAAGAAAGTCAAAAACAATAAAATGCTATCTGAACAATTTCTGTAATGAATTAAGACACCTTTAATGTAAATGTATGATTACAGTGGAAATTATTGCAAAGGTAAACTTAATTCCTGAAAATATCCAAGTAGAAAGCGTGAAACAGATAAATTATACAGATTTTCCAGTTAGTTACAGAACTCTACATGACACGTAGGTCTCTTAACTCTCAAGCACAGATTTCCACAAGAATGATATAGCTATTACAAATTTGGGATTGGATATTTGGAAGACCATGTTTACCTACCTGTCCTCCATAATAAAATTCTTCAGAATCATTATCACCTTCAGAATCTTCTTCCACCGTACTATTCTGTCTTGACTCCTTCGAATAATAAAAGAAAGACAATTTTAATGATCAAACTAGTCAGCCTCCTTTCTAAAATAAAGTAGCAAGTTGTTACAATAGGCCAGTGTGGTGCATATTATGTGGATTTTATATATAAATCCTTCTCTCTACAGTACAATCCCTAAACGTAAGGTAGTAAAAGACAAACGTTTTTGTGGGTGCATTCAGCTCTTTTAAAGAACATCTTTTGGCTCGGCGCCTGTGGCTCAAAGGGCTAAAGTGCCAGCCACGTACACCTGAGCTGGCGAGTTCGAATCCAGCCTGGGCCCGCCAAAAAAAAAATAATGGCTGCAACCAAAAACAAAATGGCCGGGTGTTGTGGTGGGCGCCTGTAGTCCCAGCTCCTTGGGAGGTGGAGGCAGGAGACCCGCTTGAGCCCAGGAATTGGAGGTTGCTGTGAGCTGTGATGCCACAGCACTCTATCCAGGGTGACATCTTGAGGCTCTGTCTCAAAAAAAAAAAAAAAGAACATCTTTTTTAAGAAGTTCTCTTTCACCGATCTTAAGTAAGTTGTACAATTTATTATTGATATGTATTAAAAAATATATAAAACAAAACCTTTAGTTTTGCACTGATAAAACATTTGGCAAGCCCGTACCGATTCAATTTTCAGTAAAAATTTCCTGAGCATTATTTACCCCAGAGTATTCTCACTTCCACTGCCAACTCTAAACAATGGCACAAAAGAAAAGAAACTTCGAATGCAATAATATAAAAATCAAATTATAAAAAGAAATATGAATCCCATTATGAAGAGAACTTTTGTGTATACAGAAATTATTTGTTTTACAATTCAGATTTCCAAAGAGTATTTAATTTAGTATGCTTTCATGTGAAATTTGAGATCCTAATTAACTGAGCCATATCTGTTATGCGTCTGAAGTACAAACAATGAAAATTCATGCTAGTGTTCCCATTAACGGGCCTTATTAACACAGCCAGAGGAAAATAGTTTCTTTTGGACACGGGAATCCAGTTATGCAATATTTCGTCATCATCTGTGAAGTTTTAGACTGAATTTCCAGTTCTCAGGGAAAACAAAACAGCTCGGAAAGGGAACTTGGCTTTTACAGACATCTAACAGCGATTTTATTTAATCGGTCCTTCTGGACGGGGATAAGGAAGGGAAGCGAGAATGACACAACACTAACGGCAAAGGAAGATGACATTGAACTCGAGTTTTGAAACCAAAATATTTCTGGGCCCGTGGCACACACTTTGTTTGTTTAACGTCCTGTTATTTATTAATAGATTGAAGCAAAAAATTTGAGAGCAGAGAGAAAAGATGAGTTTTCAAAAAATACCAAACAATAATAAGACTATATACACCCTCAAAATTTATGTATCACCATGTAGAGTTATAGTAAATTACATAAGGGTTCCTCAGTCAATTATGCGAAAAAATACGAAGAAAGTTGTTTTATTATACACATTTTGTTTAGATTTAAGTTAGACCCTCTTGTTTATTATTTTACTTTCTTTAGAGACTGTGCCATGTTATGGTGCCGAGGGTGGTCCTAACATCCAAGTAGGTGGCACATGCCACTGCACTCGGCCACTTTTCTATTATCTTAAAGCTTTATTTTTTTTTTGCAGTTTTTGGCCGGGGCTGGGTCTGAACCTGCCACCTCTGGCATATGGGGGCGGTGCCCTACTCCTTTGAGCCACGGGCGCCGCTCACACTTTTCTATTATTTTAAAGAGAACTTATTTCCCAGAGTTAATTTTAAGCCACTTTCCTTACCATATGGAACATTTCTGACATTCATTCACTATATGCAATTTCGAACTACCTAGAAGATATTAACTACAAATACACAGGAAATGTAAAGTATATCTATACTGTTTTGAAAAAATAAAAGACGTAACTTACATACCTCGCCATTTTCCTTTTGTAATTTGGATTTTATGGATAAGCAACAGTTAATGTCATTTGTTTTTCTTAACTCTGAAAGAAAGTTGGAATTTAAAAATTATTTTAGTTTTCAGTATGCTATTTACCAAGCATGCATGCGTATCAGTATAAAACTGTCCCTAAGGTGACTCTCTCCCTTTGCAAAAGAATTCTGGGATACTCTGAAATTACACAATCTGCAAGCTTTCTGATTTTTCACTGTGCAGAAAAATATGATCAATCTAAATACCACTACACAGATTCCTGCAGCTCTTACCAAACCAGGGTAAAAAAGTTTAACATAGTAAATCGCACAAAAACTTTACATCCACCCTGTATTTTACAGTAATGACATTGCCACAATTACAGCTTTCAAATATTTGGTTTATCATAATGCAGAAAAATATTTTTATAAGAGGAAATGCCAACATAATACATTTAAACAGGATTTTCTTTTTAAGTACTGTAAACCTATGCATTTAAAAACTGTCAAAAAAACAAGCTAATGTACTTTAGGTGAATACTTGTATGGAAAACTGGATTTAATAGATGCTAAAGATAAGTATCTGCTATACTGGCTAAAAGAAACAAACAAAAAATTTATGTGCAATTAAGAAAAATTAACTGCAGTCAAAATTCTACAAAGGAATAATACTTCTATCTGAATAGTTGCTACAATAAAAGGATGAAAAAAGAAAAATAAAAAAACAAATTACAATTAAGACAGATTGCTATCTGGAAGAAAACAATGGGTGACTAATCTAATTTAGCTCATTACTGGCATGTATTTAAACCTTGGAATTATTTGTAAATCAGTAAAAAACCAAATTACAGAGACAAGTGATATAATCTAGCGTCAGAAACATTTTACTTTCAATTTTTGCATCAACTTTGTGCCACTTCATGTTTTTTACTGTGTATTGTTTGAAAAAGTCTAGTTAAACAATTCTAAATTTGTATTCATCGCAATAAAAAAATGGCAAAATTTTCATAGGAGAAAAAAAAAAGAAAGAAAAATTAACCTAGAATGAGAGATACTGTTATATTACTATTACCTGTTGCAATTTTATGAAAAATTACGGGAATTGGCTCTGTAGTAACTAGTACATCTTCGTCATTTTCTGAACTTGACACATACGTATTATCTGCAAAGAAATATGGATAATTAAAGGTGTAACAACTTCAAAAAACACATCCTTGATAAAAATCGCAGTTAAATTCACATCACAGCATTTTAGTGCCAACTCTCATAAGGCACACCATTCTCATTAAACTCAGAAAAAAGGACAAAATGAACTGCAGATTTATGTGTGAGGTATGAGTAATTGTAAACGGCCTAAAGATGCCTGCATCTCCTAGAGATTCTGAACGCATCTTCAATATCCCATGTGGCGATGACTCACTTGGATGTAACTGGTTACCTCCCCTCACTGAACAGCGTCCTTCTCAAAATCACCCTCTCCTACAAGGAGCAGGGGTAGAGAGTGGAGGGAGAAAACGAAAGCAGGACAATCTCCGCAATAAGAAGATTCAATACAAAATACAAGCTATTCAAAAACTTCAGCTAAGGATTTTGTTGTGAATCGTGCCCTCTGTGTTGCTTAAATACATACACATATTTTTTAAGTTGATATAATAAAGTTTACAATTACCATTCTTTCATGAATTAATTTAACTGTGTGCACTATACCAAATTGAGTATATGGACATTAAATTATTCCACTGAGTCCTTCAACTTCTTATTCACAATTTGCTTCTTCTGGGGAAAAATATAGTATTTTTTATAAGCTTGGCATTTTTCCCGATAAACCTGGATCTCCAAGTACATGGCAATATCAGGCCTCGGTGTTTTTTCTTCTTTGTGCATTGATGATGGCAGGGCAATCTGCGAGACGGCTATTTGACAAACATTTCCCCAATTCATTAATAACAGTCCTATAATGCACCTGTCCGTCAGTGACCTACTAAATAGTATAAAATAGCAACAACGAATAAAAAAGGCATGGATCAATTCCTATCAAGGGAAATGATTGCTCAGATGGCTGAATGAATATACTGTAAAAGAACTTTTTGAGCTGTGTTTTCATAATATTATGTCAGTATAGTGAGAACATGATTTTTAACTGATTGATCGCTAAAGCATTGCTTTATTTCCAAAGAAACATCTGTAACATTATTAGATCTTTGGAAATGAGCATAAGGTAGTGATTTATATATACAGTTTAGTTGCAAAGATTCTCAATAGACATAAGATTCAATAATGATCCAGAGAATTAAGAAGGGGGGATTGATTAGATTTGAAGCAAAAAGAGTTTGTCCCATTTCTTAGATTAGCGTTAAATACCCAAACCCCTTGTATAGATTTTTTTTTAATTTCTCAAGTCCTCACTCAGAGTCTTACTGATTAGAAGTTATTTGCTACATCATCAAGCTAGCTATCTGTTTTCTCAGTGCAAAAATGAATTTCTTTGGCTCGGCGCCTGTGGCTCAATGGGCTAAGGCGCCAGCCACATACACCTGAGCTGGCGGGTTCGAATCCAGCCCAGGCCCGCCAAACAAGGACAGCTGCAACCAAAACATGGCCGGGCATTGTGGCGGGCGCCTGTAGTCCCAGCTACTTGGGAGGTGGAGGCAGGAGCCTCACTTGAGCCCAGGAATTGGAGGTTGCTGTGGGCTGTGATGCCACAGCACTCTATCCAGGGTGACAGCTTGAGGCTCTGTCTCAAAAAAAAAAAAAAAAAAAGAATTCCTTTGAGCTAAGGTCAAGGACAAAGAGAGTATTTAGAGGGAGCATGAGGGCAACAGAAGTTAAAGCAGACCACCAACTAGAAGGGAAGACCCACAAAAATCCATGGAATGATGGAGAGTTTACTAAAGCAAACAGAGGCAAACAAATTAAGACCTTATGTTTAAGAAAGCAGGAAAGTGAATAACTAAATTGAAAAGATTTTCTCTCAGAATGAATTATATGGAATAAAGTGCTGAGATTGGAAGGCAGTAAGCTTAAATTCAAGAACACAGAATTTGGTGAATACATGTTGATCTGGCTGAGGAGAGGATTATGCCTTCAAACATACAACTTTCTAAGAGATTTTCCTGCAGTTTCTATTTTGATTAGTATTTAGGCATTAGGATACATTTAGTTTCTGGTTTTGGCCTAACGTTCTCAGGTACGTAAGATTATTTATTAAAATGCCATTATTAATACACATAAAAGGCCAGACTGGATCGCAAATGTAAACTCAAGTTGTGATCAGAAGCGTAGAAGAGTAAAGAAGTCACATCAAATCTAGACACTGCTCCGATTTTTTGGAAGAATTCACTTGGAAAGCACTCTGCTTCTGGGCTTTTCTTAACTGGAAAGTTTTTGATTATTGATTTGATCTCCCTATTTACAACTGATCTGTTCAGATTTTCTGTGTCTTCATGATTCAGTCTTGGTAGGTCATATTTCCAGGAGATTATCCATTTCTTCTGCGATGCAGTTTAGCAACCCTACTTCTGAATACATATCCAGAGGAAATGAAACCAGTGTCTCAAAGAAATATCTGCACCTCCATGCTCCTGCAGCATCACTCCCAACAGCTAAGAGGCGGAAACAGCCAAGGTCTCCATCCACAGATGACTGAACACAGAAACCGTGGGACACACAGCTGAATATTCCATTCAGTCCTAAAAAAGGGAGAAACCCTGCCATCTGCAACAACATGGAAGAATGTAGAGGACGTCTTAAGACGTTATGTTTAACGTCAGACACAGAAAGACAGACAGTGCGTGATTTCACGTCCATGTGTGATCTAAGTAAGCGGAACAGAAGCACAGCATAAGGACAGTGGATGCCAGGGGGTTGGGGAAATGGAAAGATGTTCAAAAGCGCACGAACTTGGACTCCATACTAATGTGAAGCCAGTAGATGATCGAATGCATGCCCATATAGGAGAAAAACTCATTTTAATTCAAGTTGGGTGAAGGACGGGGTTGCTCTCCCTGAACAGGCACAGTGTGGGGGTGTTTGCCACACCTTTTGAGTGCTGGGTCACAGCCACAAGAAAGCCACTACTAACAAAATCAGATATTATGACCTGATTGTACCTTCACATTAAACTGAAGTTAAAAGGGGGAGGGGCTTCAAAGTTGTACTTATAAAGTGCAAGACTCTAGACTAATTCACATAAAGATGCTAATTAATAACATTGTACGGAATAGTAGCAATTTCCTAGAAGAGTAGATTGTAGATGCTGTTACAATTAATAAATAAATAAATAAATAATAAAATGTGAAAAAGATGTCACAAACTTTTAGTGACAGTTGTAAGAGGGATTTCTGGAGTTCTAATCTATAGCTTGGATGGTGACGAATGTACTCATTTGACTGTGGTAACCATTACACATGTATGCATATATGAAATCATCACATGGCACAACCTCAAATATATTCAACCTTTATTTAATAATTAAGTTTTTCTTTTTTGAGACAGAGCCTCAAGCTATAGCCCTGGGTAGAGTGCCATGGTGTCACAGCTCACAGCAACTTCAATCTCTGGGCTTAAGCGATTCTCTTGCCTCAGCCTCCCAAGTAGCTGGGACTACAGGTGCCCGCTATAACACCTGGCTATTTTTTGGTTGTAGTTGTCATTGTTTGACAGGCACGGGCCAGATTTGAAGCTGCCAGCTCTGGTGTATATGGCTTGCGCCTTAGCCACTTGAGCTATAGGCGCCACCATTAATAATTAAATATTTTTTTTTGCAGTTTTTGGCCGGGGCTGGGTTTGAACCTGCCACCTCTAAGCCACAGGTGCCGCCAATAATTAAATATTTTTTAAAGAAGTTTTAAAACTACTACTTCCAACTAGCTGCTGCTGATTTTTACAATCTTTCAAGCCACAAAATGAAGATCTTTGAAGTTCATTCCAGCTACGTGAACCCATTCTACATGCTTTTTTTTTTCATTGTTGCTTAAATAATTCTAAATCTTCCTTAATCTATTCTGACATTTGTAATAACAACATCACTTTTGATTAGAGATAAAAAAAAAAAAAAGTAGGCTGTACAGAGGGTTAAAGAATGCATTTGAGGCTCGGCGCCTGTGGCTCAACGGGCTAAGGTGCCAGCCACGTACACCTGAGCTGGCGGGTTCAAATCCAGCCCGGACCCACCAAACAACAAAACAGCTGCAGCCAAAAAATGGCTGGGCGTTGTGGTGGGCACCTGTAGTCTCAGCTACTTGGGCGGCAGAGGCAGGAGACTCGCTTGAGCCCAGGAATTGGAGGTTGTTGTGAGCTGTGATGCCACAGCACTCTATCCAGGGTGACAGCTTGAGGCTCTGTCTCAAAAAAACAAACAAACAAACAAAAAAAAAAAATTCAAAATTCCTTCATGGGAATTCTCCCACTTAACTCGAGAGCTGCCTATTTTTTATTTCTTTAAAACTCTCTAAGGACTGCTACGTTCTTTAATGTGTATGTGATATACAGGACCTTTGTTAAAGCAGTTAATAATGTAAGTAATTTCTCTTCACCTCTCTTACGTATTATGGCAGCATGACTACAATCTCCATGGACAGCCGGCAGAGTAGTGAGCTACAGAAAAGCGTGTCTTAACTGTTGCTTTCACTCTCTTTTAAATGCAGCTTAATTTAGATCAAATCAGTTCATTGTTTATTACTAAATAACTTAAGAGAAATAATAACTATAACTAAACAATACTTATACTGATTTTATGTCATATTCTGAGTATTGTCCCTGATTCTTTTGTTTTGTTTTCTCAGGCCCAGGCGAGGCTCGAACCTGCCACCCCTGGTGGGCGGGGCTGGCGTGCTAACCAGAGTTATGGTGGCCAGCTTGTCCCTGAATGTTTACATGATTTCATGTCAGCTTCTAAACCAGTCAATTATTATCCCTGTTTTAAAGATTAAGAAAACGAAGCTTAGAGAAACTAAGTAAAAGTAATTAATTATACAGCTAGTAAAGGGTGAGGCCTGAATCTGTCTTAATCTAATGCTTAGTCACTATATTATGTGTATTGTAAAACATGGAATGTATTGTCACTAAACATTTGCAATATCTTATTATATATAAATGCTTATTAAGTGTAAAAACAATAGCATCTTAGACATCATAACCTATAGGACTCTAATTCTCACCTGAGTGGTTTGTTCATCAAGTTATATATATATCACTCAAGTGTCTTTCGTCAGGCAAGACTCTTTGGACACACAGGTATCAGAGGATCTAGAAACTGCCTCCACATTCCTCTAAATTCTAGCAAGGAATGTCGGAAGGACGACAGAACTCACTCCCATCAGGAGGTAACCTTCCTAATTAAAGGTGGGAACAGATTAAGAATTAAAGAATCTGGTGACTTGTGACTTGCAATATGCACACATTCTATACGCCATTACCATTCTTTTAAAAAAAAGTTTTTACTATAAAATCCACAAAGAAGAACAAGTAAATCGGAAGGCTGCTTTATTTTGAACAGCCAAGGTAATATTTAGCATTTCATTTATGCACATGTAATTATGTATGCCTGTCTCAATAAGGACCCTGTCCATTTTCATTTGCACAAAAAGAAACTATGAATTTCAATAGGTGGCATGAGTTCATTATTAGTAGATCACAATTATAAAATGACATGTCTATTCCTAGGAACATAAACTAGGATGACGTAATTCTGACTTTGAAGAATAATACTGATACAGTGTCATTAGGCAAAAATTTTCATATTTTTAAACTTGGAGGATGAACAAATCATTGAATCAAATAATCTAGGGAAAGTAGAAAAATAAGCTTAAGAAACATTATCAGAGGAACTACTAAAGGTGACATCAAGATTACTTCATTTAGAAAGTAAACACAATATTAGAGACAGTTATTTAAAAGAATTTCAAAAATGGGCAAATTTTTGGGAGACAAACCAAAGGAAGAAAAAGACAAGAACAAATATAGACAACAAACACAGAAAGGAGAACTCGCCACAGAGAAACAGAAGATTTTTCCAAGTACAGACTAAACACTATACTTTTGGCTAAAAAATCTGGACATTTCACCAGCATAATGACTTACAAGAAGAAAAAATGTTAAAAAATGACTGGGACATAGGCTGGGCTGTAATCCTAGCACTCTGGGAGGCTAAGGCTGGTGGACTGCCTGAGCTCAGGAGTTGGAGACCAGCCTGAGCTAGAGTGAGAACGGATCTCTAAAGAAACAACCCAGCGGTGTGGCGGGCACCTGTAGTCCCAGCCACTAGGGAGGCTGAGGCAAAAGAATCACTTGAGCCTGGGAGTTTGAGGTTGCTGTGAATCATGACACCAGGGCACTCTACTCAGGGTAACAAAGTGAAACTCTGTCAAAAAAAAGGGGGGGAAGGGAAAAGGAAAAGGCGGGGAAAAGGGAAAGGGAAAGAAAAAAGGGAAAAGGGGAAGGGAAGGGAAGGGAAGGGCTGAGACAAAACAGACCAATAATCATGGCAGAAAAATGAGACAACTGCCCCAGAACCATCCCTAAGAAGTACCACGCTCAGAGAGATTTGCTTGTTATGTTTTAACAAATACACAAAGAACAGTTTAAGTCCTTTAGCAACTGGCTAAAATACATGACAAAATGAACATAATTTTTACAGGTAGACATTAAGATATCTGGTAATATAACTTGTCACCTTACTGCTTAAAGGGAAAATATATTATACCTCAACAGATGCCAAAAAAAAATTTGACAAAAACTTAATATTCATTCATTAAAAATAAAAAATAAAAAATCAGTAAGAGGAAAGGAAGAGTATTTCCTTTTCTGAAAGCAATCAGAAACAGGCTCACATATTTTGAGAAAAGGGTCAAAACTGACAATTTTCATATCAATTTTCATATCTATTGTTCCGCCTGCCTCAGGCCAGAGCCAGAAAACACAGGTATAAATATTGGAAGAGCAAATACATAATATTTAAATAATATTAGGTTTCTAAAAAGTCAAGCATATTAAATAACAATTCTTAGTACAAATAAATGTGGATTAAAATTTAATAATAGGGAAAACATAATCATATATTAATGTTCATTTTGAAAAAAGCTCCATAAAAATACTGATGCTACTACTTCCCCAGAAGCAAAAAGAATCAGAACACCTGATTGGAACACCTGATGTTCCATAACTAACTAGACAAGTTTAGGGAATCTTTATTTTAATTGTAGCGTAAGACTTTGAGGGAGCTGTCACAGGACTCAGGTAAAGAACTTTCACTGGGAAATTATTTTGACTCTGGACTGTGTCTCAGAGTAAGACACATCCTTTACAGGCAATCAAGAGAACTCTGCATCTTTACGTCTCCCTCTCCCAATGCATTCCCTCTAAGATATATTTATAGACTTTTTACATCGCCAGAAGAAAAACATATTCAAAAGAGTCATGACATAAATATTTGGAATAAAAATAAAAGGAAAAGAAACATACCTGGGTAATCTTCAGATACATGTACTGAGTAAGACACACTGTTAACAGAAGAGAACAAGAAAAAAGGTTAGGTTACTGCTGAGGCAGCTCGACTTTTACAAAAGAAGAAATTACCTCGAATTACCCATTCGTTTATACAGTAAACAGAACATCCATAATGGATAAGAAAACTCCTTTTATATCTAACAGAAACAGGTTTTTAAGATACAAGTACCCTGAGTCTAAGCTGGTCTTTCTAAAACCGTTTTTGGAGTATCGTTCTCCCAACTTCTTTTAGTACAGCGGTCTTTTTACTTTAGCAATGTCTAATGTCTCCTAATTTACGATCATTTGTTCTGCTTGCTCAAATTTCGTTAAAAAATCATCTTTTCCTACCGAAGAAAAGTATTCCTCCTATTGGCACTCAAGAACTTAGACAGTTATTTTAATATTACTTCCCCACAATATAATGTACTTTCGAAAACATGTCCTGTTCTTCCAAACAATTAACAAAATATAACAGTTATTATAAATAACTGTAATGAAAATATAATAGTTATTCTTCATCAGCCAGTCTTTCATCATTGCCGTGTACATATATACAGTGTGTATGTATATGCAAATATATAAAAAATAAACTACCTGTTTTCAGAAAAACTGAGTTGTCTCAAAAATAAAACAATTGTGCTTGGTACTTATATGACATATGAAAATTTAACATGCTTATTTGTTGACCTTTCCATCTCTAGCAACTAGTTACAAGTCTCTTGAGGTTAGAGTCTATTCTGTTTCCATTTGTAGCACAGTCACCTATTTTAGTGCATGGCATACAGCACATATTCAAGTGTAGCTATTTGACAGGACCAGTGGAACTGCCACCTGCCACAGATGTCAAAATTAAGTTCAGCCAAAGTATCTGCCTATTGAGAGAAAAAATTAATCCTCTCTAAAGGAACATACAGAAGACACAGTCTATGCAGAACCTCATTCACAAAGTGAATCCAACATAATTCAAAATCACTGTATGAACAAACAATAAAATGTAACCTCTTTTCTAAATGAAAGCAAATAACAAAATGTAACCGGCTCAGCGCCTGTGGCTCAAGGGGCTAAGGCGCCAGCCACGTACACCTGAGCTGGCAGGTTCGAATCCAGCCCGGGTCCGCCAAACAACAATGACGGCTGCAACCAAAAAATGGCCGGGCGTTGTGGCGGGCGCCTGTTGTCCCAGCTACTTGGGAGGCGGAAGCAAGAGACTCGCTTGAGCCCAGGAATTGGAGGTTGCTGTGAGCTGTGATGCCACGGCACTCTACCCAGGGTGACAGCTTGAGGCTCTGTCTCAAAAAAAAAAAAAAAAAAACAAAATGTAACCTCTTTTCTAAATGAAAGGCGACTGACATTTTGGGATTACCCACTATGATGGCACAAGAATAAACATACGTAATCTTACGGATATAAAGGAAAACCCAATCTGAACAAGAA
>CAUYRH010106716.1:0-67987 GCA_963574655.1 Perodicticus potto
CCTGTAGTCCCAGCTACTTGGGAGGTGGAGGCAGGAGACTCGCTTGAGCCCAGGAATTGGAGGTTGCTGTGAGCTGTGATGCCACGGCACTCTATCCAGGGTGACAGCTTGAGGCTCTGTCTCAAAAAAAAAAAAAAAGAACTAAATCTGCACTGAAAGAACACCCGGTATTCCAAATAATGAGGACAACTGATGATGGTGAATGACTGAAACAGAGAAGTTTCTTGGTTACAAAATAATACTTTACAGATCTAGAGAAAAAGTTACCTAGAACATGGTAATAAGATCAGCCTGGCTTCAGACCTCTCCACAGCAACATCCAATGTCAGAAGACAATGAAGCAACACTACAAAGATCCCAGGGAAAGAAAGTACGTTCAAGAATATTATACCCGCCCAAGATGCCATTCCAGTGTAACAAGGCAAACGGTAGACATCACTAAATGTGAAAGAACTTCGCACATGATGCCTGCACAACTTTCCTGAGAAGCACATGCTGTCAGAAATTCAGCCAAATACGAGAGAAATCAAGATAAAGAACTCTGGAATAGAGAAGCCAGGGTAAAAGGGCCCGGAGTAGGCACTGAATTCATTCAAATGTTTCTCTAAGACCAAATTATGGAAATTATATCTAAAATTTTAATGTAAATGCTACGGACAACAATAAATTAATAACATAACTGAAAAATGGAAGTCAGGGAAGAAGAGCTAGAAAAAAGTATTCTAATTTCCTTAACAGAATGAAGAACTATTGCCTAAATAGCCTTAATAGAATTAAGAAATATTGTATAAACCCGAAATACATATTCAATCCTATAGAAAAAGATAAAAACAGAATAAAAAAAACCCTGAAAGACATAACTCAACATGATTCTAATCTAAAATTTTCTTATTTTTGCTTCTTAGAGGGATCTTTTAGTAAATAATACATCTCTCATGGTGAAAAACTTTTATAATTTATTTTTGATAAACAATGTTTTAAATTAAAAATATCACATATTTTCCATAATAGTATAAGCTACCTATCTTAATTCCTCCAGCCACCTACTTTTCCTTCCTCATGTTAAGACACATGTGAAGAGAATGCTTTTGGGAACAAGGTATAAAGATTAGTGCTACTGGTAGAATTTAGAGTACTTTTAAACTTTACTCTTTGAACTTTTCCTCATTGCTTAGACTCCTCTTAAAGAACACGAATTAAAATTTTAAAGTTAAAAAATCATTATTCTTAACATGAAACTAAACATTTAGCCTTAGCAAAAAGATAATTCTGAAATTGAACCAATTCCAATCTTTTTTTTGAGACAAAGCCTCAGGCTGTAGCCCTGGGTAGAGTGCCGTGGCATCACAGCTCACAGTAACCTCCAACGCCTGGGCTCAAGCGAGTCTCTTGCCTCGGCCTCCCGAGTAGCTGGAACTACAGGCGCCCGCCACAACGCCCGGCTATTGTTTGGTTGTAGTTGTCATTGTTTGGCAGGCCCGGCCGGATTTGAACCCGCCAGCTCTGGGGTATATGGCTAGTGCCTTAGTTGCTTGAGTTAAAGGCGCCACCAAACCAATTCCAATCTCAAATAGGAGTTTTCTTAAATACTTTCTCTTAGAACAGAAGCAAATCTTAGGGAAACAGAAAATATTTCCGGCCAAAACGAAGAGAAGGATGAGAATGCGAGAGGGACCAGAGCAGATTCTAACCCTGTGGGCCTGGAGGGGGAGATGGCTGGTTTTTCCAAAAGGACTGACAGAAGGGCAATTCTCTGTTCTTTTTTCCCAGAACATAGCAAACTGGCTCTCTCTTGAGGTTGCAGTACCTGACCATCCCCAGAAAACCATTTTTCATATATCTCACATAACCATACTTACATTATTGAGCTCTGACAGAAGACACTTCTCTTAGGTTAAAATCAATAGCAAAATTATGGATTTATATGATAAGCCCTGTTGATTTACTTGAGATTGAGATTTCTAAAATATGTACTAAACTGTAAAAGGGCATTAAAATTTCTCTTTGTCAAAGAGGAGTGTTACTGACTACCTTCATAGTTAATTGTTATGAAAGCGAAATGAATATAAAAAGAGAAACACAAGAAATCAAGTGCAATGATACTTCATGTGTCATCACTGGGAAGAAATGTGCAGTTAAAATTAAATCTGTTCCCTTTGAAGTGACAAAATTTTAAACACAGAGGTGCTTCTCAAGCTGTGGAGGTATACCTTAAAGATGCACAGCGGCATCCTACAGGCAGTCAAGTTACTCAAACTCAACTGTCTAAACTCAACGGAAAGAAAAATAACCTACAAGTAGGAAACTCCACTGTGAACGTATGCACAGAGTGAGTGGTGGTCTTAGGTCTGCTGGCCTTTCACCAAGATGATTGCAGAGACAGAAAATAATTTTCACAAAACATAGCCCCTAAATATGAGCCAACCAATTCACATGGCATTCCACTGAAGGAAGAATGAACACTTCCAAAATGGTAGGAAACCTCAGCTGTGCTGGACTTAATGGGAGTTGATACTTGGTTGCACTGTGATGCATGCAATTTAAAGTAGTCTTCATGGGAATTTTATGCAACCAATTCTACCTTAGGAGATACAGTCACAGAATATACACAGTGAATCTTCATGGAATATTGATTTTTCTGGAAATTTGGCGGGATCCATTTTTACATTAAAATGTAAGAAAGGGGACTTCGCAGTTGTTTCACATACATGGCAGCAATACTGCCTTTATTCTCAACCCTTCTGGGGTGGAACCATATTCCCCACTGCTATTAGGGAAACTTAGAAAGAAAACCTGGGAAAGCACTATAATACATGATAAATATATAATGTAAGAAATGAGGCTTAGGAAAAATAAGGGTAGAAAAAATGTCTTAAAACCATGAGAGAAATTAATACCTAAATGAATGCAGAGAAGGTCTGCGCACTTGTTGGGGGTGGATCACAAACTTTGCTCTGAGCCCCTTCACAACCAAAACTATGAGAGAAAATAATCCAGTTGTACAATTCATGGTGTCTATGAAAGAAATCAAACCAGATGCTACTTGGTTTCTTGAGCCAAGTCCTCATATATTAAATTTCTCTGACTACTGTTCTAATTTCTAGGTTACTGGATTCTCTCTCTCTACACACACACACACACACACACACACACACACATATATTTTTTCTTCTGTTTCCTCCGTTTGAGATGTCCAGCTGTCAAAGTATCTGCCGTTGGCTGCTTAATCTTCCACTTAATTGACATTCTTATGTGTAAAAAATAACAAAATGCTTTCAATAGATAGCCCAGAGGCCTCTGAAGGATGGCATGAGCTTTTTGAGGGCTTTATCAAATATTCAGAAGCTTTTTTGCTTGTTTACTTCTGGGGTCTCCACTCTGAAAGTCTATCCTATGAATAACAGCAAAATACAGATATGAAATAAATGACATATATTTCCAACTTTCTGAAGATAACAAAAAGGACTATCACATTTTGAAAAAAATAGAACATAAAAATAGTAGATACCATTCTCAAGAGGACACAGTGAGTCAATTATAAGTCATGGAAACTTACTCAAATCTCTGTATTATAGTTAGCATTCCAATAGCAAATTCCTATCCTATTACAGTAGAATCTCTGTAAGGTGACCACCCAAGGGATCATAAGGGACTGTAAGAAACAAGTGAATATACGGAGGTGGTCAACATAAGGAAGTAGGCCTAGTGCGCTGATAACATACATGTGGTATATGTCTGGTCTATTAAAATTAGTTCAATTTAAGAAGGTGGTCAGTATAGGGAGGTGGTCAACTATAGAGGTTCTACTATATTTTTACTGTTTATAGGAAAACAGGTTATTTTAGACTAGACTATTAATTATAGCCTGAAATATGGATAGTTCACATAGACTTCACCCAGCTAGATGTCATACGCCATAAGTGTTTCTTTAAAAAAGAAAATTAGTAAAACTGTCAGGGACAAACGACATTGACAGTTGAACTATTTCATTTACATATGTGTATGTAAATATATACAGAGAGTTACTTTTTATTAAGCTATGCTAACAATCTATAAGTATCCTGAATACTGGATAAAATTTAAAAAGTTAATAGTATCTGTTTTTTTTCTGAAAATTTATGTGAAGCTTTTATAAAAGGCTGAATCAAATCCAATGGTCACCTACTTGGAATCACACAAGATCTAATGAATGACAAGGTTGAGAGATTAGAATCATTCCATTTTGGCTTGAAAAAGTCCACAATCTCAGAATTTCACTTAAGCAAAACAAGAAATACACTTCATCGGCAATGTTCTTTGCTCAGAGTTCTACCAAACCATTTGGGCAGGGAGGGCACACGGAAGTAGATGTTTAATTAGTAGAAGGTCGTGAAATAAGGCATATGTAGGAAAGATCCTCTAAGAAAGCAAAGAACTCTAAGGGTTATTTAAGTATAGTGCTTTTTAAATAAGAAAATTTTGGCTGTCAGAGTTAGAAAGTATCTAACAGATCAATTTAACACTTGACAGATAGGTCAGGAGAAGGTAAAGTTACTTGCCAAACTTACACAGAGTTGAGTATAAAAATTGATATTTATGTTTAAAATTTGGTCACTCTCTAAAAAAGTTAGTTAATGATCTTTATATAACTAGAACAGAACTAAATATTTACAACCAATGTTTGAAATGCTTTCAATATAAAATGTCTGCAACCAACATGACAATAAATTAACATTTAAAGTATATAAAAATACACATTGTACTATCTTTTGAAAAATCAAGAACCTAGCTTGGCACCCATAGCTCAGTGAGGAGGGTCCTGGCCACATACACTGAGTCTGGTGGGTTCGAGCCCGGCCAGAGATAGCTAAACAACAATGGCAACTGCAACAAAAAAATAGCCGGGCGTTATGGCGGGCGCCTGTAGTCCCAGCTACTTGGGAGGCTGAGGCAAGAGACTTGCTTAAGCCCAATAGTTTGAGGTTGCTGTGAGCTGTGACACCATGACACTCTACCAAAGGCTATATAGAGAGACTGTCTCAAAAAAAGAAAGAAAAAATCAAGAACCAAATAGGTAAACAAGCAAATGACATAAATAGACAGTTCCCATTAAAAATGAATATGATAAATAAACGAATAGAATTATATTCAATTTCGTAATTAGCAAAAATGTAAATAGCAATTATACCTAAGATTTTATATGATTAAATTAGTGAATATTTAAAAAAAGAATCATAATACCCAAACATTGGTATTATGTTGAAACTGTCATACTCACTTCGCAATTCAATCTGGCAATACTTTTAAGAGTTAAAAGAATATTAATATGCTTTGAATTAGTAATTACACTGTGTGTACACAAAAATACGTGTATTTTTACATACTTTAAATGTTAATTTACTGTCATGTTGGTTGCAGACATTTTATATTGAAAGCATTTCAAACATTGGTTGTAAATATTTAGTTCTGTTCTAGTTATATAAAGATCATGAACATGTATGCTAAAGACATAAACCAAAGACTAAAAAAGTTTACCTACCAACAGGGATGCTAAGGGCATAAACCAAAGACTAAAAAGTATACACTGTCAATAGAGATACTGATTGAAAATTTACAATATTTACAAAATGATGATACATCTAATATATGAGATTTTTTTTTTTGGCCGGGGCTGGGTTTGAACCCGCCACCTCCAGCATATGGGGCCGGCGCCCTACTCTTTGAGCCACGGGCGCCACCCATATATGAGATATTTTGTAGTACTTTAGAAATATCAGTGAATACCAGATGAGCCTGAAACGTTTTGTTATACCAGAAAGCAGAAAATTATCAAAGATGACCAGGGTCCTTTCAAAAGGACTCAGAAGACGGCCGGGCGAGGGGGCTCATGCCTATAATCCTAGCACTCTGAGAGGCCGAGACAGGTGGATTGTCTGAGCTCAAAAGTCTGAGACTAGCTGGAGCCAGAGTGAGACCTCGTTTCTAAAATAGCCCAGGCTTTATGGCGGGAACCTACCGTCCCAGCTACTCAGGAGGCTGAGGCAAGAGAATCACTTGAGCCCAAGAGTTTGGGGTTACCATGAGGGTGACAAAGTGAGACTCTGTCTCAAAAAAGAAAAAAAAAAAAGGACTCAGAAGATGAGCTAGCCAAAGATGGGCTAATCTGAGCATACAAAAGAACAGTTTAAATGAACCGAATCACACCAGGTATGTTAAAATCCGTAAGTTCATGAAGATAAAATAAAAAACAAAAGCCTTCTTTATCCCTTTGACATGCTCTGATTTTTGCTGTTGGGGGACAGGGGTGTGTGCGGTGTCCGTCAGTATCAGCACCTGCCTGGGTCAGGAATATTACCTTCCTGGTTCTACACGAGGAGAGGGGTGTATAAAGCAACATGAAATTCCCTCATTTTGTTTTAAATTACAGACTAATATTGTATTAATTGTTCTCAGAACTGCAATTTCCCCCCCTCAAAATCGAAACAGTTTTCTTCTTTTGGATTTAACATGAAGTATTGCTAGCTAAAGCCAGTCTGACGTGGTGACAGAGATGTCAGATTGATGAGAGGTGTTGCTGCCTGATTACGACTAAACCTTAGAACCTTTTTAAAGAACAGTAAAACATACTTTACATAGAAAAAGAAACCCCAAAATCTTTCACTGGTCTTTTTTTTAGAAGACTTTGGAAAACCAACAAATTTCTCTGAAAACTAGCAAATCAAGAGAAATAATCAAACATTTTTTAAAAAAGTAATATCGTTATATCATAAGAGAAGAGGGAAAGTAGTTTCCTCTGGGGAAAAGGAAAGGAGCTGAACAGCTGGAGTCTGGGCAGGAAAGGGAGTCATTTTCTACTGTATACTTGCTTATATTTTTGGAATTTTGTAACACATGAATAAATTACCCATTGAAAAAACAAACTCATTTAAGTATTCCTATTAAGGTTGTACATTAAAAAATGGAAAAATGTAGTCGGGCGTTGTGGTGGGCGCCTGTCGTCCCAACTACTTGGAAGGCTGAGGCAAGAGAATTGCTTAAGCCCTAGAGTCTGAGGTTGCTGTGAGCTGTGATGCAATGGCATTCTACTGAGGATGACATAGTGAGACTCTGTCACCAAAAATGATTTTTTTTTTTTTTTTTTGAGATAAGGTCTTGCTCTGTTGTCCTGGCTGGAGCATGGTGGTCTCATCAGAGCTTACTTTAACCTGAAACTTCAAGTGATCCTCCTGCCTCAGCCTCCCAAAGCACTGGGATTACAGATGTGAACCACCATGGCCCACCTCCAAAATGATTAACATTAAAGAAAACACCCTTAGAATTCAAAGATAGACACTCTAATTATAACAATGCAGACACTATGCCCAGAGACCAGGTCTGGAAGGAAACAGAAAAAAAAAAACTGTTGACTAGAATTGCAGAATTTGGGGACATTTTCCTCATTTTTTTCTAAAATGAATTTCATTGTTTTACTTACAGTGTTATTTGTCCAATAAATAATGTTAAAGCGGCATATAAGTGAGAAACAGTATTTTCACTCACTCTGTCATCCATGCTTGAAGGAAAACCGAGCTTTCTGAACCCTAAGCCCCTATCAAGGCACCAGGAACCCTTTGCAGGTAAGTTGACTCTGACCGCAGGCAAAAGATCCAAGAAGTATGAAAAAAAGGGCCTGCCTGTTGAGGGCTGTTCACACAGTAGATATTAAAAGTACAAATGACTTTGCCCAGCTCTGCCTCCCCGCCCCAGTACTAATACGGGGGTGGTGGCGGCGGTGGCGTTCACTGAGTAGGAGGCCAGCAGAACATGGAAAGAGCCTGTCGACAGCACATAAAAGACACACACTGAAAACACCGCCTGCAGGAGTGAAGCTTGTCAAAGTACTGCAGAGGCTGGGAAAGTGAAGAGAAGAGAGAGAGCAATTATAACCTGAACCTAACAATTCCTCAGCTAAATTTAACTAGAGAGGTGGAATACGTCTGTAGCTTGAAAATGATAGGCAAATGAATATTCAGGTACAAAAAGACTCAACCCACACAGAACTTTAAATGGTCATTGTAAAAAACTACACATTTCCATATCAATCATCTGCTATTATTCTGATAATATTTCAATTGTGTTCTCCAAATAAATAAATAGCCTCAGGGAAGAATAGGAAATCCCAAACTCAGACCAAAAGCTTTTGTGTTAAAAGATAAATCAGAATCAACAAAGATTTATAAATGTCAAATGTTTTCAGAAATGCCACTTTAAAATTTTTCAGCTATGAATAACGAAAATCAAATACTAACTTCTATTTACTATTTAACAGGTGGAATGGAATTATTTATCCAGTTTTCCAAATTTTATGTCAAGAAGTACCTGAGCTAATATACTTGTTCACACTGAACTATCTTCAGAAATAATTCCAAAGTATGTTTCCTAAATTCCTAAAATTCAATACATATATTTTATACACATAGAAATATAGCTTGATATGGTAACAGTAATTATTTCTGGGTAACAGGACCAATGGCAATTTTTATCTTCCTTTTATCTTTCAGTATTAAGTGATGCTTTTTTATTTTGTTATTGTGTGTTATTTTATATTAGAACTGAAGTCTTGGCTCGGCGCCTGTGGCTCAATGGGCTAAGGCGCCAGCCACGTACACCTGAGCTGGCGGGTTCGAATCCAGCCCGGGCCCACCAAACAACAATGAGGGCTGCAACCAAAACATAGCCCGGCGTTGTGGCGGGCGCCTGTAGTCCCAGCTACTTGGGAGGCGGAGGCAAGAGACTCGCTTGAGCCCAGGAATTGGGGGTTGCTGTGAGCTATGATGCCACAGTACTCTCTCCAGGGTGACAGCTTGAGGCTCTGTCTCAAAAAAAAAAAAAAAAAAGAACTGAAGTCTTTTGCTAATAATAACAAAAAATTACTGCAATTTGATTTAATAGACACTATACTGCAAATTCCGTTAAAAAATCAAAAAGGGCACAATTTCTACTGAAACAATGTACAATCATTTTATTTTCTTTTCTTTTTTTTTTTTTTTTTTTTGACACCAAGTCTTATTATGTTGCCCTTGGTAGAGTGCCATGGCGTCTCAGCTCACAGCAACCTCAAACTCTTGGGCTTAAGCAATTCTCTTGCCTTAGCCTCCCAAGTAGCTGGGGCTACAGGTGTCCACAACGCCCAGTTATCTTTTTGTTGTAGTTGTCATTGTTGTCTTTAGCAGGCCCAGGCTGGGTTTGAACCCGCCAGCCCTGATGTATGTGGCCAGTGCCCTAGCCACTGAGCTACGGATGCCGAGCCTGTACAATCATTTTCATACACAATTGATTTATAATCATTTTAGCAAAAAAGAAAAAAAAAGTCTAAATTGCAAACAGCTTTTGGAAGCATTTATTCAAGTACCCCTTATTCCAATGAGGACTTAGCTGTAGGAAAAACATGATTGTGTACAAAGTCAAAACCGAGATTGATGATTACATATACTAACAGTAAACCAGTTTATGTTTTTGCTTCTCAAGTCCAACATTAAACATATGAAGTAGGCTAATTATTAATATCACTCTACTTTATCACCAAGTGGATAGACTGCTGGATTGCTCTACTGGCTCAGGACTTCAGAGCCACCCAAACCCTGGTAGGCAGACACCGCTGGTTGCGTACCCATTGTGCAACCTCCCTTGCTTCCTCATTAACAGAACACCAGTCTCTCTCGGGATGGCAATGCACTCTGCTAAATAGCAGCTTCCTTGGAATGCTCTGCAGCTCGAGGAAGCCATGTAGCACAGTTCTGACCAATAAAAAATGACTCGAGTTTCTGAAAAGCTTTGCTGGTGTAGCCACTTTCTGTCTGGAATGTTGTAAATATGACACCGTATAACTGGCCACAGACATAACTATGGGATCACAACCACAAAAACAGGAGTCACACACTAACGGTGGCACAGCAGAAAGACAAACTTCTTGTTACACAGGATAATAAATCCCTATTTGATGAGAGCAGTGATTTTCAACTAGTGTGTTGTGATAATTTTTAAAGATCATTAATTAAATTATTTTTGAAATAAGTTCAAAGCAGAGTAAGTATATTTTTTGGGTATTCTTTTTTTTGATCAACATAATTTAAGTGTGCCATAGAGGTCTAACTATAGGTTAAAGTGTGCTGTGAGATAAAAAAGGTTGAAAAACACTGGATTACAGCCACAGTAGTCAGAATTCTGGCATGCAGAGAGCTGAATGCAACTATTTTTCTTTTTTTTTTTTTGGCTGTGGCTGGGTTCAAACCCGCTACCTCCGGCATATGGGGCCGGTGCCCTACTCCTTTGAGCCACAGGTGCCACCCAATCTTACTATTTTTCTTTTCTTTTTTTTTTGAGACAGTCTCTCTATGTCATCCTTGGTAGAGTGCCGTGGCATCTCAGCTCACGGCAACCTCAAACTCTTGAGCTTAAGCGATTCTCTTGCCTCAGCCTCCCAAGTAGCTGGGACTACAGGCGTCCGCCACAAAGCCTGGCCATTTTTTGTTGCAATTGTCATTGTTTAGCTGGCCAAGGCCGGTTTTGAACCATCAGCCTCAATGTGGCTGGCGTCATTACCACTGTGCTACGGGCGCCGAGCCCTTACTATCTTTATATAGTTGAAAAAATGAACAAAAAAATCTTAAAGGGAATCTGGGTGGACTAAAGAGGTCAAACAAACTATAACTGTGAAGGACTAGGTAATACTTTCTCAAAAACCCATTGCATTTTCCAGCCATGAAAACTAATGACATTAATAACAAAAAAGACAGTAGAAATTGGGTTGTACTAATTTCTTCTGGTGAACAATTTTATGAATCATCTGTAAAACAGAGTTCATGTCTAAAAGAAAAAATCACTCATTACTTTTTATCTAAAAATTTTAAGAATCTGCTTTCTTTTGCAATTTTGACATGTGGTATTCATGAGCATCTTTTAAAAACATCTTTCTAGAGCCAAGAATGTGGCAACTCAGTGCCAGGTCAAGATCTACCAGATATAAATGGAATACTTAATGGAAGTATTTAACTATTAAAAATAGTTGCCCTTTAATAAATCATTTTCCTTTAAATGTACTGGAATTGTGATTAATCCCTTCCCCCACACAGATTATTTTAAGGAAAAATTTTACTCCCTTTAAGCACTAGACTCTAAGCAAATCAGCCCCAGATTCAAGATAAAAACGTATGGATAGAGATAAACTCCAGAGAGCTAGGAAATACAATATGTATTTCACTTGATTTTTCACAGTAGATAAAGTACTGTGAAAAATTACTTTGAACTCCAAAGAAGTTTGATAAATATTTATGGAGAGAATATCGGAATGAATCTTAATACTGAATATAGATCCCAGGTCTCAGAGCAGGCTCCTGTAAGTTTAGGAGAAAGCCCTTTCCAGGTTAGAGTTTCAAGGTAGGAAGGGAGCTGCTTTCCTTAAGGTGTGTCACTGTGAAGCTAGACACCCCCATGTGCCGTGGTACCATCAGCAGGATCTTCACCAAGAGTCACCACCTCCCTGGGCTCTTAATCATGTATATATCCGTTATTTTTAAAGGATTTTCAAAGATGACCAGAAACTGTTTTAGGTGATATTTATAAGAACAAGCATTACTTTGGATTGAAAGAAAGAAAGGGAGAAAAGAACTGGGCTATACTATTGCTAAAATCAAACATTTATTAGCAGCACCTAGTTCTGTATCTTTTACTTACATTGACTAATTTACTTCACACACGCTCCTATGGGGTAGGTGCTGTTTTCCTCATTGTATTCATTGAGAGAAGGGAGGTCCAGAGAAGGCAAGTCAGTCACATAATAAATCACATAATGAGCGTGGGGGAGATCCAGCATCAAATCCCAGCCATCCATGAACTATGCTCTTACCTACTAAGCTAAGCTATCTTCAATCCAGGAAGGAAAAATCAGGAGAACAACTCCTGTGGTGGTGAAATATCCCCACAAATTCTTTGATACTCCTCCCTTCAAGGGGCAGAACCTAATTCTCCTCCACTTAGACGTGGTGTGGACTTAGTAACTTGCTTCTAACAAATAGAAAAAAAGCAGAAGAGATGGGGTGTGATTAGAGACCAGACCATAACAGGCACTGTGGCTTCCTCCTGGCCCTCTCTGTTGGATCACTCCTTTGGGGGGAGCCAGCTGCCATGTCATGAAGGACATTACAACAGCCCTATAAGGAGAGGCCAAGGCACCAGGACCCCCTGCCGGCAGCCCCCCTCCAGCTGCAGTCCAGTCTGCAGATGCTGGGGCCCTGGCTGACATTCTGACTGTGGGTGCATGAGAGACTGAGTCAGGATTACCACCTAAGCTGCTCCTGAATCCCTGACCCACAGAAACTGTGAGGCAGTAAACATTTTGTTTGAAGTAATTCAATTATAGGGTAATTTTTAATGTGTCAATAAGGTAAATTTTAATGTGTCACCAAAAAAAAAAAAATGACTACAGAACCTTTGATCAGAACCATATTTTCAATCAAATCATATTTAAGTGAGCTGTAAAGTATGTAATTACTTAGTGATTTTGTGTGCCCATTCATTCGGTGGAAGCAGCATTATTTGGGTCATTATATAAGGGTGGAATAACATATCCCCTGTGTCCCTTGAAAAGAATAATAGATTAAACTAGTTTCTGAAGTTCTATCTTATTTATTTTATCAAAAACTAAGCAAGGAGTATATATCAAGGTTGAAAGAATATTCTTGCCTTAAACTGTCACATACCCTTTGCTTTTTTTCTTATAAGTCAATAGGAAACAATATATTCTACCTCCAAAAATCTGTAAGAACAAGCTATTTGACTCCTGACAGTCTATTCGAGGTGCTAATCTGCCATTATTTATAGCCCCTTAATTCCTTTCTGAGCAGCTGTCATTAAAAGAACAACTTAAGAGTTCAAAACACTCTTTTATGAACTCAACTGCCTCCTGCAATTATTAGTCATGCTTCTCACAGCTACAACTGTGATAAATGTGAACGATGAACTATCTCAAGGAGTCTGTGAAAAGGACTCTGTGAAAAGGAGCCACCATCAAAAAACACCACGATCAGCTGCTCCTCACTGATCGTTCAGGTAGCTTGCATCGGGCCTGAGGTTTGCTGGGGCTGTTTTCTGCTCCAAAGTTACAACTGGCTTTGGTCTGCAAGGTGCCCCAGAGTTATCATTTGGGAACCCACGTATGCTCAGAAGACAAATACTGTCCAACTTTTTGGTGTAAAAAGGTAAGAGAGAAAACAGTGAGTTGGTTTTTAATCTAGATGTACTTGGTATATTGCCCACCTCACCCTCCAGTGACCTGTACCAGGCTTTAGAAATGTTACAGGCTCTGGACATGGCCAGTCTCAAGCGGTCTCATCTCAACTCAAATTCCCTAAAGGAAAAAGGACAGGAGCATGACCAAGACCGAGCACCCAGGCAGTGGGGACTGGGGACCCTGGCAGTCAGAGAACAGCAAATGCAAAGGGAACCACTGGGGAAGCAGGTGGAAAAAGAGAACTGGAGAAAAGGTGCAACAAGGAAGGGGCAAGAAAAATACAGGGGAGAAAGAAAGGGCAAGTAGGAAAAGAAAGGGGGCTCTTATCTTTTAAAGGTAAGAGAGATTTTAAAGGGGCACATGAAAGTAAATGGAATTTTTAAAAAAGACCAAAAACACAGAGAAGCAGAGTTTCCCAAAAGGAAAGGAGGAAGCAAGAGCAGCATAGGGAAAACGAGTGGCCCCTAGGTTTCTGACTGGGAATTAGGTAATGCCATTAACAAACCAGAAATAGAAGAAAGAGCAGGTCTGGGGTAAGATGACAAGTTAACTTGTGCACATGCTGACTCTGTGATGTCTATAGAGTAACCAGGTGGAAATGTCCAGGTGGGTCACTGGGATGGAAACTGAGGAGAAGGAAGTGGCTCTGAAGTGAGTACATGGGATCCACTAAAGCCATGAGAAGGTGTGGTGAGTCACACAAGGAGACTATGTACGGGAGCGAGGTGGGAAAAGAAGGTTAAGGGACTAAGCTCAGCAAGCACCAACACTAGAGGGAACCAGGGAGCACCAACACCGGAGGGAACCGGGGGGCACCAACACCGGAGGGAACCGGGGAGCACCTACACCGGAGGGAACCGGGGAGCACCTACACCGGAGGGACTCGGGGAGCACCTACACCGGAGGGAACCGGGGAGCACCTACACCGGAGGGAACCGGGGAGCACCTACACTGGAGGGACCCGGGGAGCACCTACACTGGAGGGACCCGGGGAGCATCTACACTGGAGGGACCCAGGGAGCACTTACACTGAAGAGACCCAGGGAGCATCTACACTGGAGGGACCCAGGGAGCACCAACACCGGAGGGACCCAGGGAGCACCAACACCGGAGGGGACCAGGGGGCACCAACACCGGAGGGAACCAGGGGGCACCAACACTGGAGGGAACCAGGGGGCACCAACACTGGAGGAACCCAGGGAGCACCTACACTGGAGGGACCCGGGGGCACCAACACTGGAGGGAACCAGGGGGCACCTACACTGGAGGGACCCAGGGAGCATCTACACTGGAGGGACCCGGGGAGCATCTACACTGGAGGGAACCAGGGAGCACCAACACTGGAAGTGATACAGGGAACATCTACACTGGAGGGAACCAGGGAGCACCTACACCGGAGGGAACCAGGGAGCACCAACACTGGAGGGACCCAGGGGCACCAACACTGGAAGTGATACAGGGAACATCTATACTGGAGGGACCCAGGGGGCACCAGCACTGGAGAGACCCAGGAGAAAGGAAATCCTGTGAAAGAATCTCAGGACAGGTGCAGGTGGCCTACAGCACAGGATGAGAGCTAAGAGAGGGAGAGAGGGACAGGTGGGAAGAGTCAGTGTCTCACCTAGAGGGGCAGCAAGGGAAACACTGTCCTCAGGGGAGTCGGGCTTCCACTAAGGCAAGAAAGCTGAGGAAGCTTTTGTGAAAGACAGAGGGGACTGTTTATAAAGGAAAAGGGTTCCACAAAGTACTGTGACCTCCCCTTCTGGGCTCCTGTACCTCTTTGAACCCAACATTTGGGCAATGCGTTTGTCACACTGTCCTTCCATGCTTCACATCTATCCCCTAGACTCAAGAGCAGGCCTGGGTCTGCTAACTTTTGCACAATGGTGCAGTGCCTGCCCCTCAGCAGAAACTCAACAAATACTTGCAGGCTTTCTGGAGGGCAACTGCGAGGTACATGTTAGTAAATGCCATAAACTGATATTACCTTTGACCTGCTTCTAGGAATTTACCCATAGAGACTAATCACAGATGTGCAAAGATTAAGCTACAGGTATAGCTATAATTTGAAAACCACCTACATCTTCAACAAATGGAGCACTGGTTAAAAACTGTAATATAGTTCTATAACTGAATATTAGAAATCCTACAAAAATCTATATAAATCAACAATAACAAATAAAACCATGCAAAACCCAGATCCTCAGCACAGGCTCAATATACTTGTAAGCAAAAAGCAAAACAAAAGCTTTTTCCAGGCTCCTCATTTGCCACAAAATGGCATGAAGAGAGAACAGAGGGCCAAAATCTGAGCTAAAATTACCCCAGAAAGACACTGTCTCCCCAAATACAGAAACACGGAAAAACACCTTATCAGTTGGCGCACTGACAACAGGGAAGGGACTTAATCTGTGGGATTCTGTAACAATCTGAAAAAGGCACCTCATCTAAGGTGAAGAACTGGGTGGAAAAAAGAAGGGAGCGGTGCCCTCTAGTGACTGGATAGGGAAGGAGCGGGGAGGCCGAGGGCTGCCACACAATGGGGAGCTAAAAATCAAGGGTACAGAATTCCTTCCCCACTGGCCTCTTCAAACCGAGCCATCCCCTAAGGAGACTATACTTCACTACCTTTACAGTAAGAATGTTTTCAAATCAGGGATCTTGTAACCAACCCAAACTTCCAACCTTGTCCCCAAAATGAACAGATGAAAGCAATTTGCAACTATATAAAACTACTTTCAGAAGGAAGCAGAAAAAGAACAAACACTTCACTAACAAAATGCCCTCCAAAAAACAACCACAAAGGAAATTTCAATGCAATATTCCAAACTGAATGAAATACCCTCAAATAGGCATTTGGGATAGGAAAACATATATTATTACTAAATCATTTTAAAAACTTAGAGTAGAAGTGGTCAAAAAGCGGGCAGGGGCGGCGCCTGTGGCTCAGTGGGTAGGGCGCCGGCCCCATATGCAGTGGGTGATGGGTTCAAACCCAGTCCCAGCCTAACTGCAGCAAAAAAATAGCCGGGCATTGTGGGAGGCTAAGGCAAGAAAATCGCCTAAGCCCAGGAGTTGGAGGTTGCTCTGAGCTGTGACGCAACGGCACTGTACCCAGGACGACAAAGTGAGACTCTGTCTCTACAAAAAAAAAAAAAAAGATTCATCCATGTTGGGCAGTGCCTGTGGCTCAGTGAGTAAGGTGCCAGCCCCATATACCAAAGGTGGCAGGTTCAAACCCGGCCTCGGCAGAACTGCAAAAACAGAAAAATAGCCGGGCATTGTGGCGGGTGCCTATAGTCCCAGCTACTCAGGAGGCTGAGGCAAGAGAATCGCCTAAGCCCAGGAGCTGGAAGTAGAAACAAAAATTGATTGAACAGTAAAAAGAAAAAAAGTAAGAAAAAGACAAAATTATATCTGAAATAAAGACTAAATTTCAAGATGCCCAAAGAAGAACAGAGTAAAATGAAAATTTTATAAAGGGCATTGAAGAATGAAAGCGAAACAACCAAGAGAATGAAAATGAGATAAAGAAGCAAAAGGGCTCAGGGAGAAAGCAGCTGAAAGAGAAGAAGCAAAAAAGCCAACATCCATGTATTTGGAGTCTCTAAAAAGAAAAACAGAATAATGAAACAGAACTAGGATTTAAAGCTATAATCCAGTAACACTTTCCAGAAATAAAGAAGGCCCAAATCTACATACCAAAGGGCCTACTAGGTACCTAGGAAAATTATCCTGTAATGGTCAGCTCTGAGGCATATCCTAGTAAAACTATTAGACTTTATATATATTCAATACATAACATTCTCAGAGTCCTCAGATAAAAAGGTAAAATGTCTCAAAAGGGCAAGATTATTAGGTTGGCATCAGACATCCCAAAACAAACATAAAGCAAAGCAATAAAGGAGCAGCATTTTTAAGAAATTCAAGTGAAGAAAGACTCATCTACGAATATTATATCTAGCAAGTCAGCCCTTCACATATCAAGCTACAGAAAAAGTCTTAAGAATGTCTGAACTCAGAAGAGAACAGTGTGCTCACAAGCCCTTCTTGGGAATCTACCCTTTGGAGGGCACCTTATTCCTGCTAAGTATGCCAAAAGGCAAGCCCCTGACTGCTCTTTATCCAGATCACTTCTTAGGTTTGTGTTTTCAGGGAGCAACCTTGAGGGATAAAGTAGCATCTGTCGGCAAAGAGTTACCGTTCACTATAAAAGCAGGAGATTGCCCAAGATCTGCCCTCCTCCCTGTAACACAAACCACTGCATGCAGAGATGTTCATTTAGACCCACCTGTGTTGTTTCCGTGGGAACTAGGGGACATGGGAACTGATGGAAATGAACAGGGAGCTCTCAAGATTTTGCCCTAGAACTAAAGTCTTCTGTCTCTGCTCCAAGAGTCTTATGTTTTCTGCCAGGATCCATAAAACAAGCTAACTTATTAACTTGCAAATAGGATAAAATCTCCAATCTTTCACAGTTCCTAATGCTACTAGGATAAGCTTCACCCAACTAAAAGGGTGAGGGCCAGGCAGGTGGATTGCTTGAGCTTAAGAGTTCAAGACCAGCCTGAGCAAAAGTGAGACTCCATCTCTACTAAAAAGGGAAAAACTACATTGTACCCCATGATTGCATTAATGTACACAGCTATGATTTAATTAAAAAAAATTTAAAAAAAAATAGAAAAACTGAGGCAAGAGGATCTCTTGAGCCCGAGTTGGAGGTTGCTGTGGGCGATGATACCACGGCACTCTTCCCAGGATGACAGCTTGAGATTCTGTCTCAGAATAAATAAATAAATAAAATAAAAGGTGATAAGAAACTTGGGCAAAGGGACTGACAATGAAAATATATTAAATGTGGACTTAAGACTAAGATGAGGGTTGGCACAGGGATAAATAATAATATATGAATGTCTATACAGAAAATCTCAAAGAATCTACCAAAAAAAATAACCAACAACTAATAAGCAAGTACAGCAAGGTCGATACATTAATGTCAATAATGTCAATTCCTTTCCTATATCTTAGGAATGAACAGCTGTAAGTAATTTGAAAGCAAAACAAAAAATGCCATTTTTAATAACGCAAAATAAAACCAGGTATAAATCTAACAAAACAAGTATAGGACTTGTATGTGAAAATCTACAAAACAATGATGAAAGGAATCAAAGACCTAAATATATGGAGAGATTCTGCATGTCTGTAGATTGAAAGACTCAATATTGTTAAGATACCACTTATTCCCAACTTGATCTACAGCTTCAACACAATCATAATCAAAATTCAGACAGCTATTTTATAAGTGTTGACAAACTGCTCCTAAAGTTTATGTGAAAAGGCAAAAGACCCACACAATACTAAAAAGAACAAAGTTGGAGGACTTATTCTAACAGACTGCAAGACTCATAATCAAGACAGTGTCCCAGTGTTGGCAAAATAACAGAAACACAGAGCTATAGAGTCCAGAAATAGATCTATACAACTGATCTTTGACAGCCCAGAAATAGATCTAGAATCAAACCATCTTTGACAAAGGCACAAAGGCAATTTAACAGAGAAAGAACAGACTTTTCAACAAATGGTGCTGGAACAAATGGATGCCCATATGTAAAAAAAATAAATAAAACTATAGACAAAAACCTGACATCTTTTGCAAAAATTAAAATGGATCACAGCCATATCTGTAAAATGCAAAACTATAAAACCTCTAAAAGAAAATCTATATGACCCTGGGTTGATGATGAGTTTTTATTTTTCAATTTAAAAAAATTTTATTGATATACAGTAGATATACATATTTTAGAGGTACATATATTATTTAGATACATTCATCTGTGTAAAGATCAAATCAGGGTAATTAGGATATTCATGGTAATGAGGGTTTTTTTTTTTCTTCACACAGTTGTCATCATGTAGGTAGTAAGTTTTCAGATACAACAGCCAAAGTACAATCCATGAAAGAAAAATCTGGTTAAGTTGTACTTTATTAAAATAAAAAACTTGTACTTTGTGGAAGATACTATTAAGGGAATGAAAACACAAGCTGCAGACTGAGATAAAATACTTACTAAACATATACCTGATAAAGGATTTGTATTCAAAATATAGAAAGAATTTGGAAATCTCAATAAGAAAACTCAATTAAAAGTCAGCATCTAAACAGGTATAAGACCAGGTATAAATCTAACAAAACAAGTATAGGATTGTAGATTTTCACATACAAGGTATAAGATCTAAACAGATACCTTACCAAGTAAGATATGCAGATGGCAAATAAGCATATGAAAAGATGAGCTGCATTATTTGTCATTAGAGAAATGAAAATTAAAATAACAGATACCACTACACATCTATTAGAACAGCTAAGGTCCAAAAACCTGGCAAGCTAGACTGCATTAAAGTTAAAAATTTCTGCTCTGCAAAAGACACATTCAGGAGACCCAAAAGACAAAGCCTCAGACAGGGAGGAATTATTTGCAAAATACATACCTGACAAAGAATTGTTATCCTAAATATACAAAGACTCTTAAAATTCAACAATAAGAACAAACAGCCTGATTAGAAAATGGCCAATAATCCTAAAAGACACCTCACCATAGAGGATACAGACGGCAAATAAGCATGTGAAAAGGCTCGGTGCCCGAAACACAGTGTTTACGGCGCCAGCCACATACACCAAAGTTGGCGGCCCCGAACCAGCTAACCAACAATGACAACGGCAACGAAAAATAGACCGGCGCTGTGGCGGGCACCTGTAGTCCCAGATACTTGGGAGGCTGAGGCAAGAGAATAGCTTGAGCCCAAGAGTTTGAGGTTGCTGTGAGCTGTGACATCACAGTACTCTACTGAGGGCGACATAGTAAGACTCTGTCTCAAAAAAACAAACAAAAAAAAATGTGAAAAAATGCTCTACATCATATGTCATCTGGAAAATGAAAATAGAAAACAATCTATTTGTTGAGAGACCACCACACCCCTGTTAGAATGGCCAAAATCTGGAACACTGACAACACCAAATGTTGGTGAGTATGTGAAACAAGGGCTCTGATTCATTGTTGGTGGGAAGGCAAAATGGTGCAGCTAAGTTATCTTTAGAAGACTGGAAGTTTCTTACAATCCATTCTGTAAGCACATAATCTGGGAATTGTGCTCCTGGGCATTTATCCAAAGGAGCTGAAAACTTAATGCCCACACAAAAACTGCCACACGAACGTTCACAGCAGCTTTATTCATGATTGTCCAAACTTAGAAGCAACAAAGATGTCCTTGGGCAGGTGAATGGATAAACTGTGTACATCTAGACAATGGAATATTACTCCGCACTAAAAAGCATTGAGCTATGGAGCCATGGAAAGACATGGAAGAAACTTAAACGCATATTTAAGTGAAAGGGGCCGATCTGAAAGGCTACATAGTGCATGATACTCCGGAAAAGGCAAAACTATGCTGACAGTAAAAAGATCACTGGTCACCAAGGGCTGGTGGGGAGGGACTGAATAGGTGCGGCACAGAAGATTTTTTTTTTTTTTGTAGAGACAGAATCTCACTCTATCGCTCTCGGTAGAGTGCCGTGGTGTCACATAGCTCACAGCAACCTCCAACTCCTGGGCTTAGGCGATTCTCTTGCCTCAGCCTCCCGAGTAGCTGGGACTACAGGCGTCCGCCACAATGCCTGGCTATTTTTCTGTTTTGCAGTTCTGCCGAGGCCAGGTTTGAACCCACCACCTTCGGTATATGGGGCTGGCACCCTACTTGATGAGCCACAAGTGCCGCCCAGCACAGAGGATTTTTTAGGACAGTGAAAGTATTCTGTGATAGTATAAGGATAGGTACCTGTTATTACACATTTGTCCAACCCCAAAGAATGGTACAATACCAAGAGGGTAACCTAATGTCAACTACGGATTTGGGGTAATAACGAAGTGCCAGTGTAGGTTCATCAACTCTGACAAACGTACCCTTCTGGTGGGGGGCTGCTGATAATGGGGAGGCTGTGTGTGCCTGAGGGCAGGGGACAGATGCAGGTGGTATCTCTGTATCTTCTCTGCAATTTTGCTGTGAACCTAAAACAATTCTAAAATAACTAAGAAAACAAGATTAATGGAAAGATTTTCACTATAAATGAAGAGAAGACAAATTCTCTCCCAGGAAAGCTGTACAGAACTATAAAGGAAGACACATCGTCATACAAACATTCTTGAGGTTTCTTGCTCCCTTTATTAATACATTATTTAACCACTCACCTCTTGCCATAGAGTCACAAACCAAATCATTCCTTAGCTAAAAGATGACTCAAACTTTTATTTTTTAGTTCAAGAGAATTTACTCAACTTAGTCACTAGATGGTGTTTCCAACTGCACAGGACCAACCTTGCTTTTGAAGCTAAGAATGTGTGGAAGCTTTACTGACTTCATACGTCACAAACCATCTCACCAGAGAAATTCCAAAATACAGCAAGCACCCTTTTTCACTTAATTAATAAATTGAGTTAATTAAGCTAATTTTTAATTTTAAAGATAACTTATACCTAATAATTAAGAAATATGTGTAAGATAATCAATCTCCTTCGGGGCAACGTAGAAAGTTCCAAAGTTTCGAGACTGAGTCTCACTATGTAGCCCTCGGTAGAGTGCCGTGGCATCACAGCTCCCAGCAACCTCAAATGCCTGGGCTTAAGCGATTCTCTTGCCTCAGCCTCCCCAAAAGTTCCACATTTCATTCCCTCAAATACATATTAATGATCAAGTCATCAGACAGTGACAGGAAAACATCCACTTCTCTCTTCTCCGGTTAACGGGCTCATCCCTCGGTTTTAGCTGTCGACTCACTGCTGTCTATTTTTATTGTAAGTCTTCCAGAAGTCCTGTAACTGTGAAGAGAAAATCTCCTCACTGATCCAAGGGTGCCACCTAGTGATGGCCACAGTGAATGTATGTCACAGAAAATCTGTGTGCGTACATGTCCGTGTGTCTCCCCATCCCAGCTCTGCTTTCTCATGTCACTTTCAAAACGTATCAAGAGAAAAAAAGTAGTGAAACTGCCCTTGGAATGAGCTGCCTACCACTCATACCCGGGCACGTCTAAACATCTAGCGTAGTCTCTCCTTTTACTTAGTACGCCACTTCTCAGAACGTTGACGTTCACCTCTGCAGTGACATCGTGGTCAGAAGTTCAGAATGCTAAAGAGCACTGGGCATCTAGTCCAACCCCTATTTTTTCCTGGGAAGTGAAAACTAGGCCCAGAGCGAAGAAGCCCAATTTGTCACATAATGAGTAACATTTGCGATAAGGCTTGCCTTGGGTTGGTTTCTGAGGGACCGGAGAGCAAGCCTTTAATAGTATCTTACAGAAAAGATAAATAACAGAATTCCATTAGAAACAAACTTCTCTTTGTTCCTGCAAGGAAGGCAGAGGGTAAAATCCCCCAATGTGAACTCCACTTTCCCTTCGGAACAGCACCTGGGCACAAAACCCCTCAGGGATGTGTTCTGCCCAGTACTTGGGGACTGCTCCCTGACAGCGTGCCGGGTGTCAGGCAGTGTATGGGAGCCCTGGGCAAGTCTTCCACCCCTCCTGCTCGGCCACTTTGGGCATGCTCTGTTTCCTCTCTCCCTTCTCTTCATGTCAGTATACTCATACACTGCAGGGGACAACTAACAGAGCTGGGTGTTCCAGGCAAAAGCAATGGTGTGTACAAAACTATGGAGGTGTGAAAACACATGGTTTACTTAGAGAAGGAGAGCTGAAGCTTTGTGTATCAGAAGATGCAGGTGCTAAAACTATATTGCCTTTCTCTTTTCTCCCTGTCTGGAGGGGAGGAGGGAAACTTGATCAGTGAACAAGAGTATGAACCAGAGCCAAGGCAGAGGGAGGCTAAGCTAGGCTAAGCTGGGCTGGTGTGAAGGGCTTAACTGATTTGGGAAAGATTAAAGTTTGAATATAGTCAATATGGCCTTGACAGAGCTTTTTGGGGTCAGGATGCTAGAAAACTACTATACTTGAGTAAATGATGAGGCAGAATTGCAAAGGAGGGGAAGATTGGTTTTGGCAACCTGCCACCCAAGCCTCCAAAACTTCCTCACTGCACCCAGGCAGCCCTCCAGGGCTGAACCTTAGAAACCATGGGCAGGAGACAAGCAAGCCTCCCAGGCAAGGCTATGCCCACTTGCCTCCTTCCCTCTGCTGCTACTACCACTAAACATGCTTCCAGGCAGAAGGCAAAGTTTCAATCCGGTTAAAAAATGGTTTTTAACTGTATTTCTGAGAGGACCAGAAAAATAGGCTTGGGGCAAGAGGGCCCCTCTAAGAACAAGGCTTGCAGAGACTCAGTGGGCACCAAGTGCAGCTGTGCAGGCTCCCAGTAGCAAAAAGGGAGGCAAGGGGAACAGATCTGTTCTTTGGGAATATGACGATTTTTATATTGTTTGTATTTTGGACAATTATTGCCTTTTTTTCTTTCTTACAATTTGGTAAAGTTCATTTTCAAAAATTTCAACTAAGCAAAGTGGAACAAGAGAATGCAGGGGTTTTTTTGGTGCCCAGCCATACTACTGAAAGCTGGGTCAGGAATGAAAGCAGAATTCCAGGTGAAAAAAACGTAGAAGAATTAACCACTTCCCTATAGGAAGTTCTCCTTCCAGAGCACTCTTCCAATAAAACTTGGAGGGTTCTGTCTGGTTTTAAAAACAAATGACAGCAGTTCTTTTGTAATACTGCATTGCAAATTACTGATTAAAAGCTGATGCTCTAAAAGGGGGGTGTCATAGAAGGGGTGTTGCAGTTTGAGAGAGGGTTTAGTTAACTCTAATTGGTGGCATGGAAAGTGTGTGTATGAGAGAGAGAGAAAGAGAGAGAGAGAGAGAGACTTCCTCTTGTTACCTCAGCTACAGCAGTGGCCTGAGCACAGCTCACAGCAACCTCAAACTCCTGGCTCAAGCAATCCTCCTGCCTCAGCCTCTCAAGTGACTACAGGCATGTGCCTTTTTTATAGAGACAGGGTCTTGCTAGTGCCCAGGCTGTTCTCAAACTCCTGGCCTCAAGTGATTCTCCAGCCTTGACCTCCCAAAGTGCTAGGATTATAGTTGTGAGATGCCACACCCAGCCAGAAAATATTTTTGACAAAAGGAGACAGGGACCAACCCAGCAGCTGCCCCACTTCCTTTGGTGCCATATGTCACCTAATAAAATCAGTTTGGAGTCATACGCTAGCAACTAATGTTAAGGTGATTGTGATTTTTGAAATTAACTTTAAGGAAAATTTAATAAAAGGTAGCTGATGTTTGAGAGGAGTGCAAGCTGGTACACAGCAAATATTTGAGCCCTCAAATCCAGGATATCTAAGTGAAAGGTCTTTTCTCTGTGTCTGTTGATGAAATAAAAATGAGAATACTCAACCTTAAACATAACACCCTCTGGGCTATGACCGAGCTGCTATCTGTTCTCAGTCCAAGGAAACCCCCCTAAGTTATTTATATTGGCAGTATGACTTCTGACGTGAAGCTTCATAAAAAACACCACGTCCGCCTTCCCAAGACTCCCTTCAGCTCCACTCACACAGGAGAGGAACCACACTGCGGAGTTGCTACGAATTGCTCGTATCCCACGTGCTTCTTACCCAATTTAATCTTAAGGACAACACAGAGAAGTGACACTTCTTCAACACACACCATACCCCATGAAGAAAGAAACCACAACTCTTCTTTGTAGTCTGTGAAAAACATTTCAAGGCGGATCTTCGTGTTTTTTTTTTTTTTTCTTATTTCTAAAAGGCAAAACACGGAGTAAACATAAATCCCTACACATCGTCGGTGGAGGGTATCTGAGAGCGCCTGTCCCTGCATGATCAGCGGAGAACAAACAACCTATTCTGAAAAAGCGAAGATATGGGAACTCATTTATGAAGACACAGGTCTGACTTCCTCACAGAAATGAGCCCCTCCTGTGGAATTTCAGTTTATTCTTTTCGGAGGCCATTTTTGGCAAGTTACATTGTCACAGCCATACATAAGACTCATCTCCAACCCACACCGAGAATAAATGCCCAGCGTGCTCACGTGCAAAGGAATTATAATTTTAAAAAGAGTAAGTTACATCTATACAGATTAAATATTGAACATGAGAAGGAGAATAAAGTTTTTTTTTTAGAGACAGAGTATCACTTTATTGCCCTCGGTAGAGTGCTGTGGCGTCACAGCTCACAGCAACCTCCAACACCTGGACTTAGGCGATTCTCCTGTGTCAGCCTCCCGAGTAGCTGGGACTACAGGCGCTCACCACAACGCCCGGCTATTTTTTGTTGCAGTTTTGGCTGGGGCCAAGTTTGCCACCCCGGGTATATAGGGCTGGCACCCTACTCACTGAGCCACAGGAATAAAGCTTTTAACATCCTAAGACATGACATTGCTTTAGTTAATAGTAACAGCACCATTTTATGGAGCAATTGTCAACACAGTCACATTTCAGACATTGTGCTCCATGTTGTTCATGCCCTGTTCACTTAATTTTCACAACAGCCCTGTAAGGTTGGTATTTTTATCCCTCTTCTACTGATGATAAAAGTACAAAGTGCACAAAAGTGAAGTTATTTCCTGGAAGTCCCACAGCTAGTAAGAAACCCACGCCTGACTGTGGCCATACTTTCTGTCAACACTACCTAAGCCAAAGACAGCTCAAGGCTCTAAAATAAGTTTTTAAGGGACTCAGTTATTAAAGTAAAAATGTTCAGAATGCTACAAGAAAATCCAAAAATAAACTTAAAACTTGTAGAAGTTAAAAAATAAAGCATTGCTGGCTTGGCACCGTGACTCAAGCAGCTAAGGCACCAGCTACATACATCTGAGCTGGCGGGTTCGAATCCAGACCGGCCGCCAAACAACAATGACGGCTGCAACCAAAAAATGGCCGGGCATTGTGATGGGCACCTGTAATCCCAGCTACTTGGGAGGCAGAGGCAGGAGGCTTGCTTGAGCCCAGGAGTTGGAGGTTGCTGTGAGCTGTGATGTCACCGCACTCTACCCTGGGCGACAGCTTGAGGCTCTGTCTCAAAAAAAAAAAAAAAAAAAAAATTGGGCTCAGCGCCTGTGGCTCAACGGGCTAAGGCACCAGCCACGTACACCTGAGCTGGCGGGTTTGAATCCAGCCCGGCCCACCAAATAACAATGATGGCTGCAACCAAAAAATGGTCGGGCCTTGTGGCGGGCGCCTGTAGTCCCAGCTACTTGGGAGGCGGAGGCAGGAGACTCGCTTAAGCCCAGGAATTGGAGGTTGCTGTGAGCTGTGATGCCATGGCACTCTATCCAGGGTGACGGCTTGAGGTTCTGTCTCAAAAAAAAAAAAAAACAAAACATTGCCTGTAGGCTAATGTTAGAAACAGTGTATTATTATTATTAATATTTTTATTAACACTACTTTTTTTAAGGAACTGAAAACATTTTGAACAAGTTTTGGAATTTTCTCTAGAGTCTGCTAAGATTATGATCCTATGCTCACCAAGCTCCTACTAGGTGCTGTGTAGTTACTCTTAGGTGCCAGGATCGAGATCAGTAAGAAACAGTTTTCACTCTCAAAGTATTCAGTGATATTGGTGGGGATACGGGTACAGTGACAGACCACATACACAACATGGAGAGTACAACAGCAGAGTGAAGTGTAGGGTATCACAGATAAGTGAGTAGCCCATTGGTGGTCGGGAAGTTACTAGTGGAAAAGCAGCAAAGAGTCAGCCAGCAGAAGGGGCCGGGCTGCTCATTCCAGGTAGAGAGCAAAGTTTGGGCACGCACAGAGGCAGGAAAGGTGTGGGAGTGTGGTGCATGGCGGGAGGTGCTTGCGAGAAGGTCAGGGTTGCTAAAGCACAAGTGGACGCAGGGAATGGATACAGTAAGAGGTGGGCAGGGTCCAGATCATGAAGAAATGTGAACCAGTGGAGGGTTATAAGCAGCACGTGACATGCTCAGAATGACTTGTTACCTAAGCCCTCAGGGGTGGTGTGAAGCATGGACTTGGACCACACAGCCATAGGTTCAACTCCTGCTTTATCAGCTGTGTGAACTTGGCAAGATATGAAACCTTTCTTCTTCTTTTTTTTTCTTTTGAGACATAGCCTCAAGCTGTTATCCTGGGTAGAGTGCTGTGGTGTCATAGTGCACAGCATCCTCAGACTCCCGGGTTCAAGTGATTCTCCTGCCTCCGCCTTCCAAGTAGCTGGGACTACAGTGTCCACCACCACACCTGGCTAGTTTTTTCTACTTTTAGAGCTAGGTTTTTGCTCTTGCTTAGGTTGATCTTGAACTCCTGAGCTCAAGTAATCAATATACCCACTTCGGTCTCCCAGAGTGTTAGGATGATAGGCATGAGCCACTGCAACTGGCCTCTTTCTCTTCTATTTATTTAGTTACTTATTTTTTTAGAGACAGAGTCTCACTTTATGGCCCTCGGTAGAGTGCTGTGGCATCACACAGCTCATAGCAACCTCCAACTCCTGGGCTTACGCGATTCTCTTGCCTCAGCCTCCTGAGTCGCTGGGATTATAGGTGCCCACCACAACGCCCAGCTGTTTTTTTGTTGCAGTTTGGCTGGATCTGGGTTTGAACCCGCCACCCTTGGTATATGGGGCTGATGCCCTACCCACTGAGCCAGTCGCCGCCCTTCCTCTTCTTTTTAAGTGACAAATAAAAAAACATATTCATGGTATGCAACATGATGCTCTGACATATGTATAGATTGGGGAATAAGTAAATCAAACAAGCATATGCATTACCTCACATATTTATTTGTGGTGAGAACAAAGACATGAGTCTTGTAAAGTGGGAAGTAAATGAGATAATGAATGCTGGAACCGGAACATACGAAACATTTAAGAAATGGTGGCTCTAATCATTATTATTATTATAAGCCTTCAAGTTCAGGAAGACCCACATGAGATACACTGAGGTCCTGAATATGGATGAAAGAAACCAAGATATAAGAAATGGTTAGGAAATGGAATTGAGGAAACTTGAAGAGTGCCTGGCTACAGGGATGTGGCTAAGGAAGAAGGCACCATCCATGAGCTCTGGGTCTAGGATGGGTGACTGAACGGCTGGTGGCACCCCTAACCAAGAGAATACGGAGGCAGCACAAGTTCAGCGGATGGGTCCTGCTGAGGAGGTCCTACGTGTACCCAGAGTAAATGTCCAGGAGTTCAATGGATGAGTTAGAGACTGGGGTACAGGTACAGCCTGGAATTAGAAAAGTGGGTGTCAGGGTGTATCTCCCACAGGTGTGTTTAGTCAGAAGAGCTAAGACAGAACCCTGGGAACACCCACCATAAAAGAGCCAGGGAGATAAAGAGGAGTACCCAAAGAAGAAAAGAACCAAAAAGGATAAGAAAAGCCAGGAGGGCTCAGTACAGTGAAAGCCTAAGGAGCAGGCTCTCAAGGAAGGATCCTCAGAGGTGCCCCATGCACCTGAGCAAGCCAGTCACTTCTAACTGTGCCCCTGGAATTTAGCAGAAACTGCTGCTGATTTTAGAGCTGCAGGGGATTTCTGTAGTACAAGGGAGACAGAAGCCCAACAGCTGGGTTAAGGTACAAAAGAGGGTGAGGAAGTAGAGAGAGGCTACCACAAACCTGGTAAAAAGGGATGGAGAGGAATTATGCAGTAGTAAGATGGAAATGCAGGGTCAAAGGTTAGGTTAAAAAGTATTTTTAAGAGGATGGGCACGGTAGCTCATGTCTATAATTTTAGCACTTTGGGAGGCCCAGGTGGGAGGATGGCTTGAGGCCAGGAGTTCAAGACCAGCCTCAGCAACAAAGACAGAACGCATCTCTATACAAAAATTTTTTTTAAATTAGCCGGGCATGCTGGTGGGGGCCCGTAGTCCCAGGTATTGGGGAGGTTGAGGTAAGAGGAGATTGCTTGAGCGCAGGAGGTTGCAGTGAGCTATGATGATGGCACTGCACTACAGCTTGGGTGACAGAACGAGATCCTATCTCAAAGATCACTCTAAGCATTTTGTGAATTGGGAAGGAAAAGGTAGACAGCAAAGAGTAATGATACAGCAGAGAGAATCACTGATAGAACAAAGTCCTTGAGGAAATTTTAAAGCATCTACTGTGTGTCAGGCGCCATACTAAGTCCTGGGGATAAATAAAACAGAGTCTGCCCTCAAGGAGCTCACAGTCTGATGGGGGGAAACGCCTGCTAACCAACCCTTCGAGCAGTGTGTACATGGACTCTAGTCCTTGAGGTGCGGTTTGACAGAGCTCACAGGGACCAGGTGACCGTGGGTTCCCTGAACCGCAGCCTGGGCCTGCTCCCCTCTCTATTCCACTTCCCAACACAATGTCTGTGTCCAGACCTGTTAGGCAGTAATCCTTTTAGTGTGAATGAAAAAATATACATGTCAGAGGCTTTATTTCCTAGGGTAGAAAGTTTACAAGGTGGTATCAGAGTCTTGATATATGAGATATTAATTAAAATAATAGTACACATGTTCAGTGCCATAGTCTGAATGTCTATACTTTCCCCAAATACATATGTGGAAAGGTAATCCCCAATGCAATAGTATTAAGTGCTAGGGTCTTTTGGATCAGGTCATGAATGAGATTAGTGCCTTTAAAAAAGAAAGAGGCCTGGGGGAGCTTGTTTGCCCCTTCCATCATATGAGAACACAGCTAGAAGGTGCCAGCCACGAGCAACAGGCCCTCACCAGACACCAAATCTTGATCTCGGAATTTCAAACCTCCAGAACTGTGATAAAAAAATGTTTGTTGCTTTTCTTATAAGCTGTTCAGTCTACGGTATTTTGTTATGGCAGTCTAAACTAAGTCTAGACTAAGACACTTAAAAAGTGTGTTGAAGAGCTTTACAGAGAAGTAGCAGGTGGTTAGGACTGGGAGAAAATAAGGCACAGGCTCAACCATGTGGAGAAAGCCTGAGTAGTTCCAGAACTCTCTCTGGCCAAAGATATCCCTAAAACTGATAGCTTATGCTTAAAATTTATTTAATTCTCTCTTTGCTGTGAAAATAAACTAGAAATATGAATACAAAAATTGGCAAACCATTTCCAGGGTCCCATGACCCCAAGTAAGAAGTGGGAGAATGGCAGAGATGCAAGCCACTCTTTACAATGAAGATGCTTTGTCTTCCTTAAAAATGACAGAACCAGGCGGCACCTGTGGCTCAAAGGAGTAAGGCGCCAGCCCCATATGCCAGAGGTGGCGGGTTCAAACCCAGCCCCGGCCAAAAAAAAAAAAAAAAAAATGACAGAACCAGGCTGGGCGCGGTGGCTCACACCTGTAATCCTAGCACTCTGGGAGGTAGAGGCTGGAGGACCAGCATGAGCAAGAATGAGACCCCATCTTTACTAAAAATAGAAAAACTAGCTGGGCCTTGTGGCAGGCGTCTCTAGCCCCAGCCTCGGGAGGCTGAGGCAGGAGGATGGTTTGATCCCAGTAGTCTGAGGTTGCTGTGAGCTATGATGAGCCTATCAACTCTAGAGCTATGAACTCTACCCAAGGTACTCTACTCAAAAACAATGAAATTAAATAAATAAAAATAACAGAACCCGCTATCACAGTGGCCTCAGCAAGACCCACATGGACAGGTAGTTGTGTCTCCACCTGTGTGTCCTTCTGAAATGTAAGTCTCCTCATCATTGAATTCCCTGGTACCAAGCCCAGGGCCCTGAATACAGTAAGCACCCACTTCCATTGTGGATTAAATTGATCAGGGCCTTAGTGGTTTAGATTATAGTTCTCAAGGCTTCAGTCCTTCAGTGCTTCTGACTAGCAAGTACTTTAAATCCTCTCTTGGAGGGACAAACCGGAAACGGACTGCAACCACGAAGAGTTGGCTCTATGGGGTCTGTCAACTTCCTAAAATTGATTTCTATTTATTTTATTAAAGGGGCCTAGCCTCTGAATTAGAAGCTACAGTTCCATTCCAGAGCAAAATTTGATGATTCTTCCTTCCCCACAAAAAGAAAAAGAAAACACACTGTATCTGCTTTTAGTAGAAACCTCTTACACAGTATTTGTCTAATCCTTTATGCTTATTGTACTTTTCCAGTCCTTACGTGCAATATTTGCCTGGGAGGTCAATACGTGCAGTCACCTCATTTTACAGATAAGGGGAGAGAATACACCATTAAGTGACTATGGAGAGGGCTCTCCAACACAGCCCAGCACCAGGCCTCCAGCCACATTTTCATCTATGTGCTGGTGTCTCTATTACACACCAAGAAGATGGGAGGCACCTCTTTTAAACTGACAGAACAAAATAGCTTGGATAGTTAATAAAGAGCTCACAGATAACACCTAAATAGTACCTGTGATTTCAGAAACCAAAAGCCATTCCAATTTGAGCAATTTTATTTATAATGATTAAATGGTTTGTTTTTTAATATTCAATAGCCATCAAACCAAGCCTATCATCTATGACTTAAAAAAAAAACAGAATCCACCATACATAGAGGAAAAATCCACACTTACCTATAGCACAATGTAAAATCTAGAAGAAAAAAGAGGGAAAAAAGAAGAAAATTAATATGAATCAATAGTATTAAAGTTTTATTTCATGTAAGCTAGTCTTTCAGTAACAATAGAGCAGTGTCTGCTGGCAGTATTAAATTTGAAAAGCAACATTCCATTTTTAAATGTGGCTATTGGCTATTTAAGAAAATGTAAATTCCTGCTCAGTTTTTTTGTTTTCGTTTTTAGATTATGTACCTTTGGAAGATCTAATCTTCACCCAGTGATTATAAGATTATCAAGGACCTCTTTCATAATATGCAAACTCATTAGAGCAGTAAGTATCCAACGCCTCCCACACCCCATACTCTACAGTACAGAACTGTCACAGATTTTGGAACCCTGGGTTGGAAGAGACTTTGCTGGCTCTTCTAGCCTGGCAGGCCCTTCAGTGCAGACGTTCATTTTACAAAGCTCCACACTCAGTCCCCACCTGGCTTCTTTTGATGATCTCACTGCAGAGGTGTTCCCTGGTCCAAACTCTAACCCAGTCTCTCTGAGCTCCAGGCCCATATTCCAAGCCGCCTTTGGACATCTCCTTCTGGGGGTAGCAGCAGCAGCTCAAACCTAGCCAGTCTCAGGGGGAAGCACATCCTTTCTCTCCTTCATAACCTGCTGTGCTACTTGACAATCAACCTCTCAGTCACTCAGGATCAATATTCTTTCCTTCCCTTTACCCTCAAGTCCAAAAAGTTTCCAAATCCTACTGACGCTTCTGGGATCTGCCTTCCCCATTTCCATTTCCAGCACTCTTGAGATGCTGCCATCTCCATTACACCTCACTAGCCACCCAGGTGGCTAATTTTATTTAATTAATTAATTAATTAATTTAGAGTCGCACTCTGTTGCCCCAGGCTAGAGTGCTATGGCATCAGCCTGGCTCACAGCAATCTCAGATTCCTGGGCTTAAGTGATCCTCTTGCCTCAACCGCTCAAGTAGCTGAGACTATAGATGCATACCACAATGACCAGCTAATTTTTCTATTTTTAGTAGAGACAGGGTCTCACTCTTACTCAGGCTGGTCTTGAACTCCTGACCTCAAGGGATCCTCTGACCTCAGCCGCCCAGAGTGTTAGGATTACAGGCATGAGCACCATGCTGGCCAGTTGGCCAATTCTAAATCCCCTTCCAACTCATCCTTTGCATAGCATTGTTTTGGTGGAGGAGGTAAAAAAGGTAATTTGAAGCCAACTGTAAGATTGATTGGCCATTAGATGATAAAATCTAACAGCTAGTACAGGACAGTTTAGAATATTTACATTTCTCTAGCAGTCACTGTATGGTTTGATCTAACGACCACCCTGGCAGATAGGCAGGACAGATATTTATTACACTTGCAGGTGAGAAGACCAAGACTCAGAGAAGCTGCATGACTTGCCCAAGGTAGTAAATGAAGGAGTAGATTAAAAGAAAACCACGCTGCACAAATTTGTGGGTAACTGATAAGAGAACAAGAGTTACCAAATTGCAAATCTTACGATCTTTTTCAAAAGAAAACACTGCTGAGAACCTCAAATGCATGAATCAATAAGCTAAACCTCCTGCTGCAAAGCTGAGGAAAACTAAAAGATTTATCTATATTAAAATAAGGAATGAGGGCAGTGCCTGTGGCTCAGAGAGTAGGGTGTTGGCCCTATATACCGAGGGTGGCGGGTTCAAACCCAAACCCAGCCAAACTGCAACAAAAAATAGTCAGGCGTTGTGGCGGGCGCCTCTGGTTCCAGCTACTCAGGAGGCTGAGGCAAGAGAATCGCCTAAGCCCAAGAGCTGGAGGTTGCTGTGAGCTGTGACGCCATAGCACTCTACCGAGGGTGACAAAGTGAGACTCTGTCTCTAAAAAAAAAAGTGAGGAATGAAAGACAGGAATGAAGAACATCATCCTTTGATACCAGAAGACAAATGACAGCACCTGGACAGAAAACCTATTCTATTCACATATGCAGGAAGACATCTGGGCTTGGTATTAACAACACAGCACTACAGGAAAGGACACTCAGCAGTCAAAGGCTAGCGGCGTATTTCCTCTGTGCCACAGAACAGACGGTCTCAGTCTTCATCAGACACATCCTCCCCGTCTAATCACACAGATTGTATGATGCCTCCTTTACCATCGGAAATGGACTTCATAGGTGATACGACCTACCTACACAAAATTTTCAGAAGCAAATAGATAAAAATTAATTTATTTAAAAAAAATATATATACATGCATACATACATACATATATATATATGTGTGTGTGTGTGTATATATATATATATATATATATATATATTTTTTTTTTTTTTTTTGAACCAGAGCCTCAAGCTGTCACCCTGGATAGAGCGCCATGGCATCACAGCTCACAGCAACCTCCAATTCCTGGGCTCAAGCGAGTCTCTTGCCTCCACCTCCCAAGTAGCTGGGATTACAGGTGCCCGCCACAACGTCCGGCTATTTTTTGGTTGCAGCCGTCATTGTTGTTTGGCGGCCCGGGCTGGATTCGAACCCTTCAGGGTGTATGGTTCACCGAGCTCAGGTGTATGTGGCTGGCGCCTTAGCCGTTTCAGCCACAGGCAAATAAATTAATTTTAAAATTAATAACAATATGCAAATGTTTGGGGACACAATGAAATAATGAAGCAATCAGATGTGTATACCAATGTTTATGGAAGTTTGGTTTTAAAAATAAGATTGTCAGAAACAACTATGGAAAAGCATAGGAAAATAAAAGAGCAGAGACACAGACTAACACCATAAAAAATGTAATAATATTAAGATAAGTAATAATGGAAGTGAAAAAGCAACCTTACTGAAGTTGAAATAATATGCCAAGGTAATTAACAGTCAAAGCAGAGAAACTGGACAAATACAAGACTATCTCAAATGAGCTAGGTCTTACTTATTTATGATGTGTCATATCAAAATAATCTCCTTGGTTATATCGTGGGAAGAGGTAGGAAGAAAGTGTCACAGAAAATCTATCCTTTGGTCTTGAAATGCTGTTGAGACAAACAGTCAATGTCTAGCCTCTGCAAAAAGGCTTTAGAGACCTTATTCTTTAAATGGTACAACAAAGATAGAAAATGGAGTACACAAAAAAATAAAAACAGTAACGCAAGAGATAATAAAGCATTGTGGGACACTTTTACAATAAATTGAAAGCAACTGCTATTCCAAAATAAAATTTCCATTTCACAACTTAGATTTCTTACCAATTACACACACACACAAGCAATAATATGAAATATTATAGTAATCTATGTTAAAGAAATTCAGAGAGATCCCTGCATTCCGCATATCTCCATTAATTTAACAATTGAAGTCTCAATAGGAATCTCAAATCTCCATTTACAAATTTTCAATCACTTTCATTGCTTTGGTAATTATAACACCACTGCACTGAAATTCTTTTCAACTAAATATGCAAGTTGGAAATGCTAAAATATTTACAGAACAGAATGTGCAGAGTGAATAAATTAATTATTCTGAGAAAATATCTTTATTTCCCTTAAGCCTCCCTCTCGACAACAATAATGGTAGTTGTGGGGCAGAAGTCTAAAGATGATGCCCCAAGATTACTGTTCATTGGCCATTCAATCAAATTAATCTAGGTCCTGCATGTAGGGATCCTACATATGTAATTAAAATCTGAGCTCAGCTGATTTTAAAGTACAGATATTAAGTGGGTGGACATGATGCAACCAGGAGAGCCCTTTAAAGGCAGTTTTCTCTGGCTGGTAGCAGAAAGGGAAGTCAGAGTATTCAGAGGACAAGAAGAATTTGGCACCCTTACTGGCTGTGAGGCTGGAGGAGACCGTGTGTAAGGACTAGAATGTCAGGAGCTGGGAGTGAGCTCCATCTGACAGCTACAAGGAAATGTGGACCTCAGACCTACCTGGACAAGAATCCTGCAAGAACCTGAAAGACCTTGAAGTGGATTCTGTCCCCAGAACCTCTAGATCAGTGATTTTCAACTGGTGTGCCATGAGGGGATCTCAGGTGTGCCACAAAAATTTTTAAAGATCATTAATTAAATTATTTTTGAAAGAAGTTCAAAGCACAGTATATTCTTTTTTTACTCTTTTTTTTTTTTGATCAACATAATTTAAGTGTGCCACGCCAATTTAACTATAGGTTCAAGTGTGTCCTGAGATAAAAAGGTTGAAAACACTGCTCTAGATAAGAACAAGTCAGCCTGGCTGACACCTGATTTCAATCTTGGGAGACCTGGAACAGAGAACCCAGCCAAGGCCAGATTCTGACTTAGAGAACTATGAGCTAATCAATGAGTGTTTTTTTGAGTTGCTGTTTGTGGTATTTTGTTTTGCAACAACAGAAAACGAAGACCACACCCTTCTTCTCACTTGAGCTTTCTGCTTAATTCCTCATGAAGATTTTTCACTATTAGTATAGTGAAGCCATCTACAAAACCATCCATTTATGTTTGTAACAGGGTTAGCCTGGGGGAAGACATGGGGGAAGACGCAGAACAAACCTTCATTGAGTTGGACTGTGTTGCACATTGTTGGGATGGAGCCAGAAGCACCCCCAGTCACTGTAGTGATTGAAGCACACTCACCATTTCCCAAAACGCACTGTAGGGAGGTGGCACTGCTTGCTTTATTGAGATCCACTAAAAATCACCAGATTTAGAACAAGCACATCTTGTCAGAAAAAACAGGACCTGCCATATTCAAAAGCTCCCCTGAAAATATGTCGTATGTAAACTCCTCTGTCCTTCTGAGCTCCTTCCATTTCCAACTGGCAATAAACTGATTTGAGTTTTAAAATTTAACGACAAATGTCATTCTGCATAATAGGTTACTTGGAAATGTCATTTTTGAAAAAACTTCTAAAATTTGAACTAGGAAAGTTATTTTTAAAAGTGACCAACAAATTCATTCAATCAAATTTTTAATCTAAGATAAAATAAGAGCAAAGCCCCAGAAAGAGTTTAACAAGTCTCAGGAGGAACAGGAACCCAAGCATCTCTGGAGACCTCAGTTGATAAATTTAATGGGATTTAGTTGTAGTGATTCCACATCTGTCTTTCAATTCCAAATTCCAAATTCTTGGCCAGGCGTGGCGGCTCACACCTATAATCCTACCACTATCGGAGGCTAAGGCAGGTGAATCACCTGAGCTCAGGTGCTCAGAGACCAGCCTGAGCAACAGTGGCTCTACTAAAAATAGAAACCTAGCTGGGCATTTTGGTGGGGTCCTGTAGTCCCAGCTACTCAGGAGTCTGAGGCAAGAGGGTCTCTTGAACCCAGGAGTTTGAGCTGTGAACTATGACATTATGGCACTCTACCCAGGGCGATGGAATGAGACTCTGCCTAAAAAAAAAAAAATCCAAATTCTTGGGAGAAAACAAAATAATCTGAGCAACCCAGTTTGGGTCAGGTATACACTTCTAGATCAGCTGGGTATGGCCTAAGAGATAAAGTCAGGGGGCAGAGATGTAGAGCTGCTATAGGTCCAGCCTTGAGAGCTGAGAAGACATCCAGAGAGGATAAAATCACCGAGTGGGCAGCTCCATACGACACGTCCACTACACTCATTCTACTGTGCCAGATCTATAACTAATTCGAATTACACTTACTAGTTTTGATTAGGTTTTAGATATTATCATACTATATGCTTATATGATTCCATTTTTGTTTAAAACTTACCTGTATAACAACATGTAGTTTTGAAGGACAAACACCAAAATGTTAACAGAGGTTATCTTCAGGGAGTGAGCTTATGGCCGATATGCATTTTCTCCTTTATCTAGAGTTTTTCCACAATGAGTATGCAGTGTTTATTGGGGGAGACACCTTTCCCCTGTCCTCTGCTTTCTGAGAAGGGATTTCTATCAAATGTTACTGATCTCTCTCCATCCTTTAGTCACTTTACTTCAGAAAGGAAGGATGACTCATCTGAGCCGCAGATCTGAGGATAAATGGGGCATGCTCAATTTGGCTCCACCCTAGGTTCCACAAAGAACCTCAAGTTCTCATGGTTTCTTCCATGCCATCCTGGCTGCTGCTGCTGCCTGTGATGGGGTGGGTGGTGCGTCTAATTCTGGAATTCAGTTAGCAAACCCATTTGACTCCACACTAAAGCATGTCCTCCAGCTCAGCCTGTATCACTAATAATGGTGATTTTTAGGACCCTTATGTAACTCTTCTAAGTACTCGATGTTCAGAACATAAGCAAAAAAAGAGGGCTACCACTGAAAACAAAAAACATGTTTTCAAAAATCCTTTACATCCATTTTAAAAGAAATAAATAGGAAAATTTCCTCAATTACCCTTATTTTCTCTGTCACTTAATTTTACCTTTCTTGCTCTATCCAGCTCTGTAATTTACCTACTCATTATTTGCTAACTTTCATATTCTGATGTGAAATGTGAAAGTCTCACCGGACCTAGAACTGGGAATCTTCAGGGCATCCGCTTCTGTGTATTTCCTGCACATACTGAATCGAAGCCCAGAAAAGGGAAGACCTAGATCATGGGGCCAATTAACGGTAAAATCAAGTCTCACTACCCAAACTTCTTAGAAAACTTTTAAGTACAATTCTATTTTAATTTATTTTATTTATTTATTTTTTCTTGTGACAGAATTTTACTTTGTCACCTTCGGTAGACTGTTGTGGTGTCACTGCTCACAGCAACCTCAAACTCTTGGGCTTTAACAATTCTCCTGCCTCAGCCTCCCAAGTAGCTGGGACTACAGGCACCCACCAGAATGCCCAGCTATTTTTTTTATTGTCGTTGTTGTTTTTGTCATGTTGCTTAGCAGGCCCGGGCCAGGTTTGAATCCACCAGCCCAGTGTATGTGGCTGGCACCCTAACCACTGAGCTATGGGCGTCAGGCCTACAATGCTATTTTTACTTTTATATTTCTGCCAGCTTTTCTATGTGTTTTGTTTCTCTATTCAGATAATCACACACTTAGCAACTGATTCCTCCAACGTGTGTCTCCCATGTTCCTGCTACAAGACAAACTGTGGCTCTGAGCACTTCTCTTGGGCTTCTGCTATGACATGAACTTTATCTTTTGCTGACTGGGCAGTCCTGTTTTCGTTGATGTTTGGTTGGTAGGCTGATTTGTCCCTTCGTAAACTTAATTCAGTCTCCTTTGGCAATAGAATGTTAGTTGTTTTTTTTTTAACCACCCATCACCATTACAACTTTTCATTTCACTAAATTTAAATGGTCCATTTCATAAACATTATAAACTATTATCTTATAGGTTTATTGGTATTGATTATGCTGTTTCCTTTTTCTAATTTAACAGGAATTATACAGCAGGTGTAAAACATGCTCTCTTTAACTCAAAAGATTAACTAAGCTGCCTATTCCTTTTTCACAAAACATTTTAATGTTTTTGTTTGTTTTGAGACAGTCTCACTATGTCACCCTCAGTAGAGTGCTGTGGTGTTAGAGCTACAGCAAAATCCAACTCTTGGGCTTAAGCGATTCTCTGACCTCAGCCTCCCAAGTAGCTAGGACTACAGGCACCTGCCACAATGCCCAGCTATTTTTTTGTTGTAGTTGTCATTGTTGTTTGGGCTGGGTTTGAACCCGCCAGCTGCGGTGTCTAGCCACTGAGCTACAGGCTCCGGCTCTGAGCCAAAACATTTTAATCCTGTCTTCCTCATTCATTGTTTTCTTTTTTCAGAACTACTTCAGACAGGAACACCTTTTGTTTTCTATTATATCTGATTACATGTGTTATTACTTTTTACTATGAGTTTCAAGCAAGTGATATATAGATGCATACTAGAGTATACAGAGTAAATAAAAGTAGATATCTCCTTTTATTCTCCCCACAAAGGTAAACACTAGTTAGGCTGATATGTATCCTTCTAAGCCTTTTCCTAAATCCACAAATGTTGGTTTTTTCCATTGATTTTCCTAATCTGAAAACATCAACATACAGTTATTGCTCTCATTATTCTCAATTTATGAATTAATAAGTTTATATACCCTGGATGATCACAGAATTTACAGTGTTACGTGTCTTCCTTTGCTTAACCTCCTTCCCCCTTCATTCTCTCCTGGTGAAATCCACAGTACTGAGGAGATTCCATGCAGGCCTACTGCAATCTGTACCACAGCCCAAAGGCTTATGCTAGTGCAGTAGCCACTAGCCAGAGGTGCCTATTTGAATTTAAATAAACAGCCTGAGCAACAGAAGAACATTTTTCTAAAAGTAAATAAATAAAAATACATTTAAATAAAAAAGTAAATAAAATTGAAAATTCAGTTCTCAGATCCACTAGCCACATTTCAAAGGCTTGACAAACCACACATGGTTAGAGGGCACTGCTTTGGACAACACAGAAGGACATGCCAACATTATCGCCACAGAAACTTCTACTGGACAGTGCTAGTCTGAAATTGGTTAATTTTATTTATTTATATAACAGTTAGATGCCCTTTGATAAGGTTCTTTCAAAGTTCCATTACTTTCTGTAGTTCTCAAAATGCCTCCATCTCTCGGAAATTGTGTGATCTGTTATCCAGAAACCTTATGTTTTCTCTTACCTTCACTTGGATTTCTTCTTCTTTTTTTTGTTTTTGAGGCAGAGTCTCACTTTGTCATCCTTGGTAGAGTGCTGTGGCATCATAGCTCAAAGTAACCTGAGACTCCTGGGCTCAAGCAATTCTCTTGCATCAGCCTCCAGAGTAGCTGGGACTACAGGGGCTCGCCACAATGCCTGGCTATTTTTTTTTACAGACAGGGTCTCGCTCTTGCTCAGCTGGTCTCAAACTCCTGAGCTCATCCACCCGCCTCGGCCTCCCAGAGTGTTGTGATTACAGGAGTGAGCCACCTGTCCCGGACTGGTTTTTCTTCTTCAAAGTCTAAGATGCCAAGTTGTTTTTTACTCTTAGTGTTTTAAAATCTCTCTCCTGCCAGAAACTATTTGTCTTGAACTTCTAAAGGTTAACAAATAGGTGCTCAGAAAGAGAAGGAATATTTTTCTTGTGGAAGTCCATACACTCTAGACAACCACACTGAGATGGCCTTTCAGTTCAGAAAAGTTATCTAATGTTTTTCTCACTGATCATGTATGGGTTATACATTCTAACCTCTTCTATTTCTGGTAGCCTTTCTTTTTCAAAGCTTGAATACTCTCAATCAGTTTTCTAGATACACTGGTTCTACCACATTACCATAGGTTTGTTGAGTTTCACTACTTACATACATATTTTGCTTTTCTGTTATTCAGATAATTATGCACCCACCATCTAGTTCACCAACACTTAATATACCTCATGAGTCTGGCACTATGTATTTTGTAACATTCTCTTTCCATGTCAGATGGTAAACTCTAAAAATTTTCCAACGACTTCTATTCTGTAATCTATTTTATCTGATACTTATGACTGGAAGGTCTTGCCTTTCTTGAATTTTCAGTATACCTATTTCCCTGCCCTGCCTCCATGACTGTCCTGTACCGACACCTTTGTTATTTTTAGTTGGGTTTTTTTTTGTTTTGTTTTTTAACTTCAGCACATTCCTTTCTACAGATATCAGCACTCACACCTCTTTGAACACCATTAAATTTGCTTCTATTTGCTTGACTCCTCAAGAAGTGAGGCCTGTGTGGGTGGGTTCCTGTTTCCTACAGGCTCCCTCCTTCTATCTAATGTTGTGACACATTAATTATACCCAAGTTAGATTTTTCCTCAGGTTTTCACACTGTTTTTGAAGCCGGTTTTTCTGGGATTTGTTGTCATTCCTATTTGTGTTAGCTATCTCCTCCATGACTTGCTCTGCTGGCTTCTCAGAGTCCCTTTCAGAGGCCTATTTTCTCAAAATGAGTCTGCAGAATAAAAGTGGTCTAATGTGCATGTAGCTTGCGTTTTAAACGTTCTTTTTTAAGGTTATTATTATTATTGGGAAATAGGCAAGTTTCCAAAGGAGGAAAAATATTACAGATGATGGTTCTCTCTAGACCAATTCACAAAAGCATACTCACCTATATAGGGTACCTGAAACATAATATTTCCATGGGGAAAAAAAATCATCCAATATTTGAGCCATAAAGACAGAAAAAACAATAAGGAGACAAGCTGGGATCCCTCTTCTTTTTAAGGAGATTACAGGTTCTTAAGATTTTGCTGCTATGTATCTTTTAGAGAAATATCCAAAAGCAGGTTCCTACTTCACTAAAGGATCTGAGGTGAGGCATGAAGAGTCAGACCTGAGGCAGAGGTGGGGCTGACAAAGTGGCAGTGGGGTTAGAAGACGTAACAAAAGCTGTCTGTCCTCCCTCACCACTTCTCCAGAACCAGTTCTGCCATTTCAGGACTGGCTCTTGATCAGCTCTAGGAAAAGATAAGAAATGAGACAGGGTTGTTCACTCTTTTTTTTGCAGAGAAAGGGGTTCTAGGCAGAAGAAGGATGTGGAAGAGAATGGAAGGAAGCAGTTCCCGCTCCATTAGGTATTCCCAGAAGGGCAGTGGTAGGTAAATGGCATAGACAGTGAAGTCTCCTTCTGTTGAAGATAATCTGTATCAGTCTCAAGAGCTCCTGTCTTTCTAAGGGGGCAGAGCAAGATAGCCGGATAGAAACCTCCAGCAATAGCCCCTCCACACAATCACTGAATCCAACAATGTCCACACATGAGAGCACCTTCAGAGGAACGAACATCAGATAAGTGATCCTACTACCTGATCTTAACATTACATCAAGGAAGAGGCGCTCAGGAGGCAGAAAAGATAGTCATGCGTTGCCTACACCTTTCCTTCCCCAGCCCCCAGCAGGGCTGGGCCAGCCAGCTGAGTGCAGAGAGAATCTTATGTACCTGGGAGAGGGAGAGGGAAAGGGAGAGGGAGGTGATCACTGGGCTTTGAATTGAAACTCAGGGCTGCCTTGGCACAGGAGAACACAGCACATGGTAGAAGGTGCCCATGAAGGTTGCACTTTGACCACCACAGCCAAAGGGAAATCTCCCACCCCAAAGCCTGCTAGTCCCACTGCCCCACTACCACTGGCAAAGAGCAACCTGGGGCCTAGACTAAATTTGTAAGACAGTTGGACCACAAGGGCTGCAGTCCTTGGGCAATTCCTGTGTTTGTACTGACTTGGAGCCAATGGACTTGGGTCTACTGGCTCAGGAAGAGTCTTCCCCCATTTGGGGAAAGGAAAGGAAGCACTCAGAGGACTTTGTTTTGAAATTCAGGTACCAGCTAAGCCACAGTAAGATAAAGTACCAAGCAGACTCCTGTAGACCCTGAGTCTAGGCCTTCAGTCCTGGATGGCATTTCTGGACCCATTCTGGGTGAGAAGGAAACATGCTACCCTGAAGAGAAGGACCCAGTATTGGCAGGATTTACCACCTGCTGACTAAAAAGCCCCTGGGCTTTGACTAAACATCAGAAGTAGCAGGCAACAGTCACCATGGACTTTGAGTGAGACTGGACTGGCTTCAGGTGTGACCTGGCGCTGGTGGCCACGAGAGGGTGTCCACATCACTTGTCCCCCAACTCCAGCAGATCAGTACAGAAAGTGAGGGAAGAAAGTGAGAGACTTAGCTTAGCAATTCAGGGAATTTTCTTGTATCTTACCCAAGACCACCAAGATGGCACCACCAAGAATCTGCAAGAACCACAGCATTACTGGGCTTGTGGCACTCTCAGTGCTGATTCAGCTGCAGTGACTAGAAACTTAGAGCACAACACTCAATTCCCTTTGAGTATCTGGAAAGTGTTCTCAAGAAGGATGGGTTCCAACAAGCCCAGACTGTGAAGATGAAAATACCTAACTCGACAACGCCCAGACTTTGATGATCATCAACAAGCATCAAGAAGATCAAGGAAAATATGACCTCCTCAAATGAACTAAATAAGGTACCAGTGACCTACCCTCAAGTGATAGAGATAGGTGACCTTTCAGACAAAGAATTCAAACTCACTGTCCTGAAGAAGCTCAATAAACTTCAGGACAACACAGAGAAGGAATTCAGATGCCTCTCAGAGAAACTTAATAAAGAGATTAACATAAAAAAAAAAAAAAGCAGAAACTCTAGAACTTAAAAATTCAATTGACAAACTGAGAAATGCACCAGTTTCTCAACAGCAGAACTGACCAAGCAGAAAAAAGAATTAGTGAGCTTGAAGACAAACTGTTGGAAAATACACAATCAGAAAAGAAAAAGTAAGAATGAAGCATGCCTAAAAGATCTAGAAAATAGCCTCAAAAGAGAAAATCTAAGAGTTACCAGCCTTAAAGAGGAGGTAGAGAGAGAAGATTGGAGTAGAAAGTTTATTCAAATAGTATCTTTGCAGAACAATCCTTAACCTATTTGAATCCTCACTGTCAATCACAGAGGCATATTCAATCATAAGTATATGAAAGTGTCTTTGCTATAATTACCATCTTATGTTAACTGAGGATATTTAGAATTCCAAACTCTCTCAGAAATAATCTGAAACTGCCAAAAGTGCTTCAATCTACTAATTTTTATTCTTTAATTTTACTCAACAAAGCTGGAAAGATAAGAGTCTGCTGCCTTATCAAAGAATATCATGGAGTCCTAAAAAAGAATGAAGTAAAAAGAAATGATCTGTCACAGCCCACCGCTGCCACCACTTGTCAGGGCCCAGGACTAGTTGGTCTCAGGCCCAGGCTTACCTAGCTGTGTTCCAGAAGCAGACTGCTATGCTATCTTGCTCAGGAACGATTGCTCTTAGGTGTCTGAGGGCTATTTACTTTAGCAGAAAGGAGAGAGAGAGAGTTTTTGAGGGAGTAAAGCAGTCTTCTTAGAAAGATAGATCTTGGCTCGGCACCTGTGGCTCAAAGGGCTAAGGCGCCAGCCACGTACACCTGAGCTGGCGGGTTCAAATCCAGCCCGGGCCCGCCAAACAACAATGACGGCTGCAACCAAAAAATGGCTGGGCGCTGTGGCGGGCGCCTGTAGTCCTAGCTACTTGGGAGGCGGAGGCAGGAGACTCGCTTGAGCTGAGGAATTGGGGGTTGCTGTGAGCTGTGATGCCATGGCACTGTACCCAGGGTGACAGCTTGAGGCTCTGTCTCACAAAAAAAAAAAAAAGAAAAGAAAAAGAAAGATAGATCTTAGCAATAGAAGTCTTTCATAGAGCTTAGTAATCTTCAGCAGAAAGATGCTGTGCTGGCGTTCTGCAGGCAGGAGAAGCGACCAAGTCAGAGTGAGCAGGTCCGTGACAGAATGTGCACACTCCTGACTGCCTTCTCCTCCAGCCTAATATAAGGCTAATCTCGTGCCTCTCTACACCTATAATAGAGAGGCCAATTCACTAACGCTCTCATCTCTCAAGCTCTCTCACACTTGTTAGGAGAGCTAAATCCCTCCCCATGCCCTTTTCACCAAGGTAGTCCATTATTGAGCTATATAGGTGTTACCTATAACTCTCACTCCTAGCCATAGGCTATACGGGCTGCTACAATGATCATTACATAGCTCATTATAGATGAGCATTTTAAAAAAATTTCTTGAACTGTGAGATATAATTCACATACTAAGAAACTGCCACTTTTAAAGTACACAATTCAGTGGTTTTTAGTATGTTCACAAGGTTGCACAGCCATCATTATTACCTATTCCAAGAACAATTGGAATATCATGCTCATGAACTGGCAGAATCAACATTGCTAAAATGTCTATGCTACCCAAAGTGATCTACAGAATCAATACAATCCCCATTAAAATACCAACATCATTTTGTGTAGCTCTAGAAAAAATTATATTCTTCTATATAGAACCAGAAAGTACCCCGTATAGCCAAAGTTACCTTAAGCAAAGAGAACAAATTGGGAGGCATCAATTTACCAGACTTCGATCTATAGCATGGTACTGGCACAAGAACAGAAACATAAACCAATGGATCAGAACAGAAAACCCAATATGAACCTTCTTCACATTGCCATCTGGTTTTTAGCAAAGCAGACAAAAACATACTACTGGGAGAAAGAACTGGTCTGGGGAAATTGGATAGCCACATGCAGAAGAAGGAAACAGAATTGGCACCTCTCACCACTCACAAAAATTAACTCAGGATGGATAACAGACCTAAACAGAAGGCATGAAACCCTAAGAATTTTAGAAGAAGCTGGAAAAACTTTTTTTTTTGGAAACAGTCTCATTTTGTTGCTAGAGTGCCATGGTGTCAGCCTAACTCACAGTAACCTCAAACTCCTGAGTTCAAGTGATCCTCCTGCCTCAGCTTCTCAAGTAGCCGGGACTACAGGCACCCACCACAACGCCCAGCTAATTTTTATATTTTTAGTACAGGTTAGGTCTCATGCTTGCTCAGGCTGGTCATGAACTCCTGAGCTCAAGAGATTCTCTCGCCTTGACCTGCCACAGTGCTAGGATTACTAATGTGAGCCACCATGACTGGCTAGAAAAATTCCTAAAGACATCAAGCTAGGCATAGAATTTAGGAAGACAACGACCCCAACAGCAATCACAGCAACCAAAAAAATAAACAAACTGGGGCGGTGCCTGTAGCTCAAGGAGGAGGGTGCCGGCTCCATATGCTGGAGGTGGTGGGTTCAAACCCAGCCCCAGCCAAAACTGCAAAAAATAAATAAATAAATAAACTGCTCTTGATCAAATTAAAAGGCTTCTACATAGCCAAGGAAATAATCATTAGAGAAAAGACAACCTACAGAATGGGAGAAAATATTCACATGCTACACTTCTGATAAAGGGCTGATAACCAAAATCTACAAAGAACTCAAGCAAATCAGCAAGAAAAAGCAACCCCATTAAAAAGTGGGCAAAAGGCCGGGCGTGGTGGCTCACGTCTGTAGTCCCAGCGCTGTGGGAGGCTGAGGCGGGTGGATTTACTGTGCTTGGAGAGTTCAAGACCAACATAAGCCTGAGTGAGCCAGAGTAAAAGACCCCGTCTCTACCAACAGAAAAGAAGATGCTGGGCATTGTGGCGGGCGCCTGTAATCCCAGCTACTTGGTAGGCAATGGGCAAGAGAATCGCTAAAGGAAGAAAGAAAAAAAAACAAAACCAAAACTCCAAACTAAGAGGAGTGAAAACCAGCTGAAATTAAAAGCAAAAAAAAAAAAAAAACAAACAAAAACAAAAAAACCACACACACACAAAAAAAAGTGGGCAAAAGACACGAACAAGAACTTTTTAAAAAAAGACTAATGGTCAAAAAACATAGGAAAAAATGTTCAGTTTCTCTAGTCATCTGGGACATGCAGATCAAAATCACAAAGAGATATCACTCAACTCAGTGAGAGTGAGAATGGCTTTTTAAAATTATTATTATTTTTATTTTAGAGACAGAGTCTCACTTTGTTGCCCTTGGTAGAGTATTGTGGCGTCACAGCTCACAGCAACCTCCAGCTCTTGGGCTTTGGCGATTCTCTTCCCTCAGCCTCCCCAGTAGCTGAGACTACAGGCACCCACCAAAACACCCGTCTATTTTTTTTTCTTGTTGCAGTTTGGCCAGTGCCAGGTTCGAACCTGCCACCCTCAGTATATAGGGCCGGTGCCCTACTCACAGAGCCACACGCACCGCCCAAAGTGAGAATGGCTTTTATCAGAAAGTCCCAAAACAACAAATGCTGGAGTGGATGCAGAGAGAGAGAGAGGAAGCACTCATATCCTGCTGGTGGGTCTGCAAACTAGACAACCTCTATGGGAAGCAGTATAGATATTCCTCAAAGAGCCAAAAGTAGATCTACCATTGGATCCAGTAATCCCACTACTGGGTATTTACCCAAAGGAAAAAAGGATATTTTATAAAGAAGACACCTGCACTAGAACAGCAGCACAATGCATGATCACAAAGATGTGGGAATAATCCAAGTGCTCATCAATACACGAACGTAGGAATAAAATGTGGTCTATGTGTACCAATGGAGTACTACTCAGCCGTAAAAAACCTGATGAATTAATACCTCTTGTATTAACGTGGATAGAACTGGAGACCATTCTTCTGAGTGAAGTTATAACAAGAATGGAAAAATAGGGTGGTGCCTGTGGCTCAGTTGGTAGGGCACCAGCCCCATATAGCAAGGGTGGCAGGTTTGAACCGGGCCCAGCCAAACAGCAAACAAAAAATAACCAGGTGTTGTGGCGGGCACCTGTAATTCCAGGTACTCAGGAGGCTGAGGCAAGAGAATCACCTAAGCCCAGGAGTTGGAGGTTGCTATGAGCTGTGAGGCCACAGCACTCTACCGAGGGTGACAAAGTAAAACTGTCTCAAAAAAAAAAGAATGGAAAAATAAACACCACATGTACTCACTATTCAATTGGAGCTAATCATTCAAAACTTATAGAAATAACACTTGCCTTTCACCTCAACAAGGGCCACAGGGTGACCAAGAAAATGAACAAACTGAGGCACAGCCACCACCATGGGCGCCTCACCAAATACACCAAGGTCCTATAGGACACAATCCAAGAGGAGTGTGCACCATATTAGCGTCATGTCATGGAGTCGCTCGAAGTCTGCAAGGACGAATGGGCCCTCAAGTTCATCAAGAAAAGGGTGAACATCTGTGCTAAAGGAAAGTAGGAGTAGCTCAGCAAGGCCAAAAGGAAAGCAGCTGCCAAGAAGGGGTGAAATCCCCTCCGTTATGTGCATGATAGAACCTTTATAGATAAAGAAAACAAAAGAAAGTAACAACACTCATCAAAAATCAAGTAGGTGGGAAGAAGAAGAGGAAGGGTAAATTTACACCTAATGGGTATGGTGCACACAATCTGGGTGAGGGGCACGCCTATAACTTTGACCCAAACACTACAAAAGCAAAGTATGCAACCAAAACATTTGTATCTCTGTAATATTCTAAAATTTAAAAAGAAGAAATCCTGTACTCATTATTATCACTCCCCATTTTCTTCTCCCCACAGCCCCTGGCAACCACTAATCCACTTCCTGTTTTTATAGATTTGCCTTTCCTGGACAGCACACAAATTGTGACTTTTTGTGTCTGCCTTCTTTCATACAGCATGCTTTCAAGAGTCATCCAGGTATAACAGGTATCAGTAATTTATTCATTTTTATGGCATGGATATACCATATTTTGTTTATTTGTGAATGGATATATATATATAAATTTTTTTGAGACAGAGCCTCACTCTGTTACCCCGGGGTAGGTGGGTGCCATAGTGTCATAGCTCACAACAACCTCCAACTCCTGGGTTTGAGCAATCCTCTTACCTCAGCCTCCCAAATAACTGGAACTACAGGCACTTGCCACAACGTCCAACTAGTTTTCTATTTTTAGTAGAGACAGGTCTCACTTACTTCAGGCTGGTCTGGAATTCCTGAGCTCAGGTGATCCACCTGCCTTGGCCTCCCAGAGTGCTAGGATTTCAGGCGTGAGCCACCCAGCCAAAAAAATATATTTTTGCTACCTATACTAATTGGCTTTCAGGTTTACTCAAGACCTAATACATTATTCACACACTGATCTCGTAGCCCACAACACTGATTATCAACATTTTACTTTTTGTCAATTTATAAATCATCTCATACATTATAATCTTCATTCTACTGTGTGTCTTATGAGTATTTTGGTAAACATAGTACTTGCTGGGCTTTCCACTTAGCACCCTTTTTTCTAGAAATTGTCCCATTCACTCCAACCCTTCTATATGGCTAATGTGACCATACTCCTGCCTAAGGGTGATTGGTCCAGGAACGAACACCTGACTTAAGGTGGACCTATTAGGCACTCCCTGATGAATGTGAAATTGGCAACAAGGCTCTATTTCCAACTAAGTGCTCTCATGATCACAGGAGCTCTTGGCTGCTACCTTATCTGTCACTCAGACTAAGCAACTGAGAAAACTATTTTGTGAGAAGAGAAGAATGAATGGGAGACGAAAGAGAGAATGGCAGAGATGGCATAAGAACTCCTGGATGGTGCTCTAGTCTCTGATTCTAGGCCATTCCTAAGGGTCAGCTATATCTCTGCCCTTGGATTCCAGGGTACATCCTATACAGTTACGGTAAATCTCTCTTGCTGTCTAAGCTAGGTGAGGTTTCTCTTATCTCCAGCCACCAGTCCTAAAATAATTATCTACTCGACAAGACGTTAAGCTCCTTATTAGCAAGGGCTCAACCTCCACAGCACCCATTATCCACACACATACTTATTCAAATTACCACTTGTAATAAAGAATCTACCTGTTGTATACAACCTGTAAAATCATCTATCAAAATATTCAAGACAGTCTCAGATGAGTATGTAGAAAACAATTAAGCTTTGTATCCACTTGATAAAAAAGCTATGTCATTGTTTCACCAACTCACATCTGTGTACTCATTTTGTAAAATATCATTTAATTTCCTCAGAAAGTAAGTTTCTTTTTGTGTTACACATGCCCATTTGCACTTGCTTGGCAAATGTTTTTAAGTCTTTAAAAAACGAAGTGTTGGGCTGCGCCTGTGGCTCAAAGGAGTAGGGCTCCGGCCCCATATGCCAGAGGTGGTGGGTTCAAACCCAACCTCGGCCAAAAACTGCAAAAAAAAAAAAAAGAAGTGTTAGGATTTTCCTAAGAAGATCTAAAGTTTCTTAAGAACAAATAACTTGTATTTTCCGTTTTAGCAAGCTCTCACAAAGCCTAATAAAAAACATTCAGCATAAAGAGATATAAATGAGCAGCTACCATCCTTGAATTCATTTTTTCTTCCTGTTAATAGGGTACATCGCCAAGCATGAATAATTCCCACAATGATAACTTACGTGTAATTAAACAATACCGCACATTTATTACTGCCATCATTGTACGATGCAGACTGGGTAAGTGACAAGACACGCCTTCTCTGGCTGCACAGGAAACGCAGTTTTAGCAAGCTTGCTGTCTATGGGGTTACTACGATCACTAATCTCTGCAATGTTAATTCCCTGCAGGTTCCTTGGAGTCTTCATTTCCTTACCCACAGTCCTCTTCCCCAAATCAAATCTAGGACCTGTCACCTAATTAGTTCTTAGTGGGAATAACGGACATAAAACCAAAAATCCAAAATAATTTCTTAAATCCCTATTAAAGATTCTATAGGGATAAACAGGCTAATCCTTTAAAGGCTAACACTTGATTCCTGAAAGGATTTCATATTGCATTGTTTAATGTACCTTCCCTAAGATATATTAAAAAAAATTTTTTTTTTTTGAGACAGAGCCTCAAGCTGTTACCCTGGAGAGAGTGCCATGGCAGCACAACTCACAGCAACCTCTAATTCCTGGGCTCAAGCGAGTCTCTTGCCTCTGCCTCCCAAGTAGCTGGGACTACAGGCGCCCGCCACAACGCCTGGCCATTTTTTGGTTGCAGCTGTCATTGTTGTTTGACAGGCCTGGGGCTGGATTTGAGCCAGCTCAGGTGTACGTGGCCAACTCAGGTGTACGTGGCTGGCGCCTTAGCCCGTTGAGCCACAGGCGCCGAGCTGTAAAAATTTTTAAATTATATTTCTAATATAACAATGTTTTAAAGAAATAGAATCCCCTTAAAATTATTGACGTATTCCAATTGGGTATAACTGCCTACTATATTAAGCACTGGGGCAGTTTCTGATGGTGCTGACCCCCAATTTTCTTTTCTGTAGCTTGAGGGAAACTGTGCTGGCCACAGCTCTGACAGACAAAGTGCTGCTTATTTACCACTGCCCTTCCCCCCAACTCAGGCCTCTAATGGCTCACAAAACTATTAGGGTAGGAAGGAACTTGTGTGATCTTCCTTAACCTGATCATTTCGCAAATGACAAAATGAGGTAGATAAGAGATCAATTCAGAGTAAACTGGACAAGCCAGCACACTCAGAAAAAGGGTACTTGGCCATCCAAGGTAGAAGCTCACTTTACCATATACCTGCTTAAACTGTGTAAGTATGTATTGAAAATCCCCTGCTGTCTAAGAGGAGAAAAAAAAAAGCATCAACTTCAACTTTCTGCTTTTAAAAGTGAGTATGAGAGGTAGAGGTAAAGTATCACATCTGATTTCACGGAGGTAATTTTTTCTTAAATATCAGTCCATATCATACTTCAGGTTTTAAAAATTCCCACTGAGGGCCAGGCACACTGGCTCATGCCTGTAATCCCAGCACTCTGAGAGGGTAAGGTGGGTGGACTGCCTGAGTTCAGGAGTTCGAGACCAGCCTGAGCAAGAGCGAGACCCAGGGCGCTGGCCCCATACACTAAAGGTGGTGGGTTCAAACCCAGCCCCAGTCAAAAACTGCAAAAAAAAGAAAAGTAAGACTAGCCGGGTGTTATGGTGGGCACCCATAGTCCCAGCTATTTGGGAGGCTAAGGCAAGAGGATTGCTCAAACCCAGGAGTTTGAGGTTGCTGTGAGCTATGATGCTCTCTACCTAGGGCAACAAAGTGAGACTCTGTCTCAAAGATAAAAAAAAAATTGCCACTGAAGTATAAATGTCATGGATGGGCCTGTTCTAAGTGAAAGGAAACTGAACACCAGATTTTCTCTGCAATCACACATAATGAACTATATATACCATAGCTACTGACTTTGTTGGCCAAAGCGATCCCCAATCCCCCTGACCATTAACAAAGTCTGTAGTCCCTTGGACAGAAGGATGAGCATGTGTCCTAAGCCTTAGCTCATCAAGTATCTCACATCACTGGCAAGTGTCTGAACTGTTCTGTGTAGGGCCAACCAGAATTCTTCCCTAGAACTAAACTGTGTATGACACAGAAGATGAGAGAGAGAAGGTGTGGGGAAGGATGTCTGCAGTGGGAGAGCATGAGGCCAACATTCAACGAGAAATAGAGATGAGCAGAGTTAACAGAGGGAAAGAGAGCTCAGCAGTGTCAAATCCTTGGTTCTCATTCCTGAGCTGGTTCCTTTGATCTTGTAAGTTAACCCCATGCCTTTATCAAGTAGAAACCAGAAGATTCTTTTTTGCTTCAAATAGTTTGATTTGGGTTTCTGGCACTTACAGCTCAAATATCCTAATCTATGCTTACCCCAGGAGAGAAGACTTTGCCCTTAATGGAGAAAAAATCAATAAATTTTGGTTAAAATTTTTTTCTTGTTAATTTGGATGCCTTTCAGACAGGCACTACTGTCTTTACTTTGTATTTTTTTTTTTGGCCAGGGCTGGGTTTGAACCCACCACCTCCAGTATATGGGGCCAGTGCCCTACTCCTTTGAGCCACTAGAGGGCACCGCCCTCTAGTCTCTTGTATGGATCACTGCTAATAACCTTTACCCATCGAGTTTACTGTTTCCATTTTATGGCCCCCAAATTTGCCAACACTTTCCTTGGATGCCTCTAGAATTTTTTTTAATCCTAATATAAGTCTGCTTCATTTCCAGTAAAAGCTGAATATTTTATAAAATATAAAATATTCAAGGTATCACAAGCTATATGAGCTCTTACCTTATCTAAAACTTCAAAAAGATAGTCTAGGTATCAATATGATATTATGCCAGGAAACAAAATTTTAAAATTTAAGCAAATCTAACAGATGTGACTACTTCGATATAATTCAATAGTATGTTTTTTACTTTATAACCATGGAAATAAATAACATCAACAAATCTTAGGACTTACCTCCAATAAGGCTCCAGTTTGGAAGAATTTCAAAGGCTTTTCAATTGAATAATAAAGACTATGGTAGCTACCCTTAGCCAGGTATGCTCTGACCAGACCAACTGCTATAACCAGCCACCTAATAAAAAAGAAAAGAGTAATCAGTGGGAAAAAAAAGACCTAAGTAGGATTTAAGGTAATAAAAAGATGCAGCAATAACAGATATTGCTAAAGGTATATCTTAAGAATCAGTATCCTGCATTCATCCATGGTAGCTCTCAAATTCCAAGCTGTATTACACAGAAATATTGTAGCACCAACAGCATTCTACCAAAAGCACAGTGGCACCTCACCCATCTAGAGCTCTGTGTTTTTGCAACTTTGCATATTGAGAACAAGGCTGAAATGGAGAATAAGCTAAAATGGGCTTCGTGTAGCTAAATTAGGTGCAAGAAAGTCTAAGATAAGAAAAAACTGGTTAAGGAAAAAATGTAAATAGATTGTACAGTTCAAGGGTCTTTAATAATAATAGATGGAGAGATGTTAAATTATTTTTATAAGTGTCTCTCTGGAACATTCCCATTATCTTAAAATCTATCCTTTTAAAACTGCCAATGAGCTGGGTGCTGTGGCCCACACCTGTAATCCTAGCACTCTGGAGTCTGAGGTGGACAGATTGCTAGAGCTCAGGAGTTGAGACCAGCCTGAGTAAGAGCGAGACCTTGTCTCTAAAACTAGCTGGGTGCTGTGGTGGGCACCTGTGTGCAAGCGCTTTTAGTCCCAACTACTCTGCAGACTGAAGCAAGAGGATTGCTTGAACCCAAGAGTTGGAGGTTGTTGTGAGCTATAACGCCACAGCACTCAATCCCAGGGCGACTGAGTGAGACTCTGTTTCAAAATAAATAAATAAATAAATAAATAAATAAGCCAATGAAATAAGCACAAAAAGTTTTTTTTTTAAGAATAAAAGTTTTTTAGTTCAACCTCTGAAAGCAACTCAGAAAAGAAAGCTCAATAAATATTTAATATAAACCACAACACAGGGAAGCACTTAAGCATACAGCTATGAATGCTACATTTCTGTTCCACTCTCCTTCTCAAAAATAAATGTCAGGTCTTGCAATTTTGAATTTGTTAAGTTCCTTAATGAAACAAAATGGGTCTTTTTTATGAAGGTATGTCTCCTGAAAAGCAGTAATAGATTTACTTAAATGCACATGTACAATCTTAGCAAGGCAAAGGGGCATATGGTCTATGCTATTTCTAAAAATGATCATACAGGGACATCAAATAAGAATTTGAAAGAGAAGAAATTAATTCCTTAGCAGTGCAACTGGTCCAGCTTTAGCAGCTATTAAAGAGCATATTTTGCTCTCACAATCTCAATTTCTCTTCCTGATTTAAGACACCACTCTTCACCCCCCGCACCATGTTCTATGTTCATCACCCAGGAATAGACTTTTCTTCTAACCAATGTTTGAAAATACCTCTCCAGTCCAATCCTCTCATCAAGAACCTTGCTAAAGTAACAATAACTTTTTACATAAATATAAACACACATGCACAGATTCCTTAATGTTCTTTTAAATATCAATTTATGTGACATGTAATAAAGAAAACTTATACCTGCAATAGCTCTTCATTGCCCTATAGGTCAAGATGAATGATTTCTAGACCCAGAACTTCCCTTTATTAACAAATTCTATGATCTCAAGCTAGTCACAACTTCTGAGCCTAAGTTTCAACACCTGCCATTTCTAATTCTAGCAGTAAGCCTATGATCTGCCCAAGATATATTTACTTTCACACACAAAAAAGGCAAGGTGGCTCGGCGCCTGTGGCTCAACGGGCTATGGTGCCAGCCACGTACACCTGAGCTGGCAGGTTTGAATCCAGCCCTGGCCCGCCAAACAACAATAGCTGCAACCAAAAAATGGCCAGGCGTTGTGGTTGGCGCCTGTGGTCCCAGCTACTTGGGAGGTGGAGGCAAGAGACTCGCTTGAGCCCAGGAATTGGATGTTGCTGTGAGCTGTGATGCCACAGCACTCTATCCAGGGTGACAGCTTGAGGCTCTGGTTCAAAACAACAACAACAACAAAAAAAAAGGCAAGGTGCTAAACTGTAAATATACAATAGCATTTGTACTTTTTTTAAAAAAAGAAAGGAAGTATGTATACATTCTTGTTTGTAACAGCATCTTAAGCATACACAAAATTGGTTGCCTCATTGGAGGTGATCTGGGTAGAAGGAAAAGGTGGAAGGAAAGATTTTTAGCCAAGACTTTTGCATAGGCTTAGCGCCTGTGGCTCAAGCGGCTAAAGCACCAGCCACGTACACCTAGCTGGCGGGTTCAAATCCAGCCCGGGCCGCCAAACAACAGTGATGACGGCTGTAACCAAAAAATGGCCGGGTGTTGTGGCAGGCGCCTGTAGTCCCAGAGACTTGGGAGGCCGAGGTAGGAGACTCGCTTGAGCCCAGGAGTTGGAGGTTGCTGTGAGCTGTGATGCCACATCACTCTACCCAGGGTGACAGCTTGAGGCTCTGTCTCAAAAAAAAAAAAGACTTTTGCATATATTTTGAAGTTTGAATCCTGTGAATGTATTAACTACTTTAAATAAAACTGGATGTTCACTATACATTTCAACTTTCCTGTATGTTTGAAATTTTTCATAATAAAATATTAGGGAAATCTTTTTACAAATGAGTGTAATTAAAAAACATTATTAACAGGCCAGTGCAGTGACTCAAGCCTGTAATCCCAGTGCTTTGGGAGGCTGAGGTGGGAGGACTGCTTAGAGGCCAGGGGTTTGAAACCAGCCTGGGCAACACAGCAAGACCTCCTCTCCACAAACGATTTCAAAAAATTAGCCAGTTGTGGCAATGCTCATCTTAGTCTCAGCTACTGAGAAGTGGAAAGGAGAGGATTGCTTGAGCCTGGGAGCTTGAGGGTGCAGTGAGGTATGATTGCACCACTGTACTAGAACGTGGGCAAGAGAGCAAGACCCTGTATCTAAAAACACATATATAAATAAAATAAAATTCATAACAAACAGTCTGATCTTGTGCTCCTCCTCACCAAAACCACAAGATAAAGAACTGCAGAGCTGGAGGAAACTTCAAGATCACCTAGTCCAACTCTACGGAGCCCTAGGGCTATAATTTATCCAAAGTCACACAGCTAGTTAACATCAGCACTAAAAACCCAATGTGATGAGAGAGGGACTGAAATGAGGGAGGCACAAGATGGGGACAACCTGTTTCGAGGGTCTATCCTCGCCGCCTCCCCAGTAACTCTGCTTTCAGTTCCCAAGTTTCTTCTCCGCTTCAACCCATCCTAGAAAGTCTAAACTCATCTAAAGCACGGCTCTCCTCAAGCCACTGGGCAAAAACTTTGAACGCTTTTCCGATACCTTTCAGATTAAAGCGCAGCTTGGATTTTGAAAACAGCCGCCTAAATGAAGGGTCACTCTGCAGCCAGAGCTCCCTCCACTCCCCCAGGTTGGAACAGCTCACCATTCGTGACTAGCCGCCTGGGCCGACTTCTGCGCGGCAGGACAGCCCGGCACACCGCCCCCAGACCTGCCCCTGTGGCCAGCCCACTCTCTCCCCCACGGCCCTTCCCCGCGCCCCTGTGCCTGGGAACTTGGCCCGGCCCCCAGCGCCGGCGTGTGCTCGCGGGCTGGCACCCGGGCCGGCTCGCGCCCGGCATTTCTCGGCGCCCAGGTGCAAGGTCCCAGACACCTACGGCTGAGCTGCACCGCGCGCCGCCGGCCGCAGAGCTCCCTCCCGGCCAGGCTGGCTCCCCGCCTCACGAGCCCCAGCCTCACCCCGCAGTCATCACCACATTGTAGATGACCAGGTACGCCGTGGCCAGAGGCCCCGGACCCTTCTTCTTCCGCGCGCCGCTGGCTTCGCCGGCCCCAGCCCGGCCACCGCCGCCCCCATTCCCCTTCGTCGCCGCAGTAGCTGCCGCTGCCGCCATATCACGCGCCCAGAGCCCCCTCTCTCTGCGCGAGAACCTCTGCCGGGCTCCCCCGGGTGATGGGGCGGAGGGAGGGACGAAGGAGAGGCGGGGCGGGGCTGCGGGGCGGAGCCGGGGACAGCGCCCACGGCGGCCGCCATCTTGGGTGAGGGCGCGGACGTACCTGGCGCTCCCGCCCCTCGGCTCGCCTCAGTCTCCGCTGCCATTTTGGATGAGGGTGCTTTCCGCCTCCTGTGCGTTCCGGTAGCGACCTCCGGCGCCATCTTGAGTTAGGCTAATGTAGTGTTTGGCAATGGTTGCCGGGCCCGCTGTGTCCGCCAGCTGGATGGTTCTCCGACCATGGCTTTTCACTCTTCTAGTAACTACCACTTCCTTGTTGGAGCAAAACAATCATGCCTTCGTTCGTCCTTTCCAATTTTAAACAGACCCACCCCAGTAGCCTGCCATTTTGGATCCGGGCAGTTGACGCCGACTCCGCTTCCCCGGTCCTCTGCAGGGTAGACTCTGCTCCTTAAGCCGTAGCCAGGTCGGAGGCTCAGTCTCCAGAGGGTTCTTCCCTTTTGACTTTGAAGGTACGATCACGCTGAAGAAGCAGCGTGGCTTAGAACGCAGTGTCCGTGAGGGCTGGGCGGGGTTTAGCGCCTCTTCCTTCCCAGGCCGCTTGGGCTCTCTGGTCGCGTGGTGGGAAGGGGACCGGCGGTTAGATACGGCGTCGGCCGGCGAACGGTGGGTGCGGAGTAAGGGAGCAGATTTAGACCCGCAAAGACCAAAAATAGGATGTGGGCTTAGGTGGGAAACCTGCCTGCTGAGGGAAACTGCTGACCCCACTTAGCTCGCATTGCTTTTTTTCTAGGAGTTTATTTGTAAAGCCGCCTACGGTCAATTTTAACACACTCAAGCGTCTCCTTAAATGAATTACAGTACATATGGTGATAGGAAATTTTTACGTATTCATTGCAACAGTTATTCATGGAGCGTCTACAAAGTTGCCCTGGGATTCTCGGCATTAAATGGAAGGGACAAAGTCCTAGGTCTCCCAGAAATTAGAGAGGGAGCCAGAGGAAAATGGGGATTAAGTTGGAGGAACATGATTCTAGGAAGTTATTCCATTAATCCAGGCTGCGGTTGGTAGCAATTGAGGTGATAAAACCCAATTGAATTCTGGATATACTTTAGAAGTAGAACTCATAAGATTTGTGGGTATATTAGATGTGTGAGATAAAAGGCATTGTGAGCAACTTGGAAGAAACTAAGTTGTACAAGAAGTAATTTTGAAGGTGAGAATCAGTAATTTGGTTTTTATGTTTTGAGTTTGAAATCCTCGTTAGACATCCAAGTGGGGAGGTGGAATAGATAATTAGGTTTAGACTGATGTTTAGGGAAGAAATGTGGGCTGGAAATACAAATTTGAGAGTCTTCAGAGTGGTATTTAAAGCCCTGAGACCTCATACAATAACTAAGAAAATGCCATGAAGGGTATGTTAAACAGTTTCAGATTGTATATGAAAACATTTCAGATTGTATGTGAAGCCAGCACATTGTACCCCTTGATTGCACTAATGTACACAGCTATGATTTAATTTAAAAAAATAAGTAAATAAAGCCCTGAGACCAGAAGAGATGAAGTGAGAGATAGGAACTAAACAATTATGGGTGTCCTACTCTTTACTGCCTTCCCAGATTGTATACAGATCCTGTTGCCTTGTTTTTCTAACTTTTTAAAAAAGAGAAGGTTAGTGGGCCCAAATTTCTGTGCTCAGAGACAAAAAACTTCTTTGCAAAAGAAAGTGAGCCATTTTGCAAAACCAAATTATCATTCATGTAAAAAGCTTCTTTCATTCATTTGACTGATTCCCCTCCCCCCAATAAAATCTATTTAATGGAAAAGTAGGAGGAGGTAGGAAGACATAAAGGTCTGTCAGTTGGAAATCAATTTAAAACTCAATGTAGGTCCAATTCTAGTCTGCTCTCTGCAGTACAGTGAGTAATCTTTTCCAGATACAACTTTCTTCGTATCTACTCCTTTTCCCCACTTCACCCCCTTAAGACATTTTAGTGGGTGGCACCAGTAGCTCAGTGGGTAGTGCCCTGGCCGCATACACCAAGGCTGGTGGGTTGGAACTGGCCTGGGTCAGCGTAAATAACAATGACAGCTGCAACAAAAAAATTAGCCAGGTTTTGTGGCGAGCACCTGTAGTTCCAGCTACTTGGGAGGCTGAAGCAAGAGAATCATTTAAACCCAGGAGTTTGAGGTTGCTGTGAGCTGTGACACCACAGCACTCTACTCAAGGCGACAGCCAAAAAATAAAAATAAAAATGAAAGACATTTTAATGGCTTTGAATGATACTTAAGATAAACTATGAAATATTTACTGTGGTCTTCCATAATCTGCATGGTGTATTCCCTTACCTATCTCTTCAGTCTCCCTTACACTCCCCATACTCACCTTACCTTTGGTTTTCCTGTGAGCAGTGCTCCTTCCTGCCACAAGGACTTTGCACATATTCCCCTCTCTGCCTAGAACAATCTCTCTCTATCCCTACTTTCTTCCTCCTGCTCTAAATTCTGCAGTCGCTTTCTTAAGGGAAGTTGCCCTGAACTTCTGTAATGCATCATTTTACCCTCTGTGGTCTCCATGTATTTCTTTTCACGATGTATGCCACAGTAATTTTATATTTATTCATATGACTTCTCTCCCTTACTAGCACACACATTTTGTAAGATAGCAACAGTGGTGATTCCTTGGTGGTAGTGCTTTGCTTGAGATGTTTGTGTTTGTGTGTTTCTCCCTCATCGCCTAATACACCACTTGGCAACATGAATAGTCTGGATCAATCGTGATTTCATTAGGAAAGTAGTTATTTCAAGACTTAGGACTGACAACACAAGCAGACCTTATTGTAGTCTTTCTATGAAATTGATACATGAGTGCTGGGGTGTAACATTTGTCTTTTTGCTGGGATTGCTAAAGATTAAAAGATGTAATCCTGAGGCTCCTTATTCCCTTCCACGTGAACAGAGATTGATAGAAAGACGCCAAGCAGTCCAGTCCTTGAGCTTAGTACCTGCTATTTTTCCTTCTGTTTTGTGAGTTATGTCATTATTCTTTCCAGCTGGTGAGTCAGTACATTCCTTTCCCTTAATCTAGCATTCCCAGAACAAAGACCTTATCTCTTTTTCACTTGTTCCAACAACAGTCCTGGCAACTCACCTCATTAGTTTGTTGGTCCAGTGCCCATTACTGAGACAATCATTGTGGTCCAAGGAGATAACATATGCTATTTGGCCAGATTTTTGCCATATACTCATAGTGAGAGGAGGGCTGGCTTCACCCAAACTGTATGAATTAAATTTGGGTGAGATAGAGTTGCTCTTTTTAATTGAAGGGGGTTGTTACCATAAGAAGAGGATGGATGCTTGGCAAATATGGTAGGTTGAAAATTGGCTTCCCAAAAGATACTGATATCAAATACTTGGGACCTGTACATGTTACTGTATTTGGAAAAAAGGTCTCAGCAGATTAGAGATCTTGTAATGAGAAGATAATTAACTAGGTGGGCCCTAAACATAATCACATATGTCCAGCTGTGTGTATCCAAGAGTTCTAGATTCATGGATTCAATAAATCAGGGATGGAAAATGTAGTTAGGCCTGTGATGACTGCATTTGTATGTTTCTTGTTCTTACTCCCTAAATGATACAGTATAACAAGGATTGACAAAGCATTTACATTGTATTAGGTATTAGGATCTCAAGGTGATTTAATGTGTACAGGAGGATATGAGTAGGTCATATGCAAATTACTATGCCATTTTATATAAGAGACTTGAGCATCCTTTAATTTGGCATTTTCAGGAGTTACTAGAACCAATTCCCTGTAGAACCATTCCCTGAGGGTGATTAATAGCTCAATAAAACAGACAACAGAGAGGATAAAGAGACACACAGACATAAAGATAAAGCAATACGATTATGGAGGCAGACACTGGAATGATGCAACCACCAGTCAAGGAATGCTGACAGCCAGGAAGAAGGATTCTCCCCGAGAGCCTCCGGAGAGTGCAGCTCTACTGAGACCTTGAGTTCAGCATTTTCAGACTTGTGAAAGAACAAGTGTTTTAAATCACCAGTTGGTGATAATTTGGTATAGCAGCCACAGAAAACCAATACAGCAGGTAAAAACAGCAGATGCTGAATGCATATTATCTGCTTCCAAGTATCTTACAGCCTAGGATGGAATAGCTACATTCAGAGAGAAATTGAGGATATTAAGCATGTTAGAGAGGTCTAAGTAAACATAGACCTCTCTTAGGTCTCTGAAAACATAGACCTCTTTTACATCTCAGAACATACCTAGAACTTTTTGTGTGTGTGAGAGACTAAATCTCACTCTGTCACCTCAGGTAGACTGCAGTGCCATCCTTGAAGCTCACTGCAACCTTCAACTTCAGGGCTCAAGCAATCCTTCTGCCTCAACTTCCCAATTATTTGGGACTACAGGTGTGTACCTCCATGCCCAGCTAATTTTTCTGTGTTTAGTGGAGATGGGGTCTTGCTCTTGCTCAGGCTGGTCTTGAACTCCGGAGCTCAAACAGTCCTCCTGCCCTGGCCACCCATGGGGGTAGGATCACAGGCGTGAGCCACCGTGCCTGGTGTCTCAGAACATTTTGAGGACTGTAAAGCCACAGTTATGGCTGTGAAGGGGGATAAGTCAGGAAAAAGCTTTTTGAAGAAGTGTTGAATGTAATCATAAAGAGAATAATGGAGCATTGTGAAAAGGTAGGAAGTCATGGTGAGAGATGGTACAAGGTAAGAAATGTGTCTACAGAAGTCTAACCAGAGTGACGTGATAAAAATGAGCTTAATACAAGCTTTTAAGCTTAAAAATGAGCTTGAACAACGTGGGTTTGAACTGTATGGGGCCACTGACAAGTGTACATGGATTTTCTTCTTCTGCCATACCTGAAATAGGAAGATGCTTCCTCCTCCTCCTCCTCGGCCGGCTCAACATGAAGATAAGGATGAAGACTTTTTGAAAAATAAGTGGATTTTCTCTTCCTTATGATTATCTTAATGATGTCTTTTTTCCAGCTTATAAGCATATAGTATACAATATAATAACATACAAAATGTGTATTAATTGACTGTTTACATAATTGGTAAGACTTCTAATCAGTACAGTCTACTAGTAGTTAAGTTTGGGGAGAGTCAAAAGTTTTATGTGGATTGTTGACTGCTTGGGGGTGAGAGTGGGGTTGGCAGCTCAACCCCCGCGTTGTTTGGTTGGTCCTTGAGTGCCAGGCTGGGGAGCTTAAATTTGAACCAAGACATGATTGAAGCACATAGGTTTTTAGATACAGATTTAAAGTATTATTTGAAAAGAAAAATCAACATGCATGTATTAGTTTCCTATTGCCTCCTTAACAAATTACCACAAATTTAGTGGCTCAAAACAATATGAATTTACTCTTTTAGAGTTCTGGCAGTTAGAAGTCTAAAATGATTCTTACCAGGATAAAATCAAGGTATCAGCAGGGGTGGTTCTTTCTGGAGGCTCCAGGGGGAACGCATTTCTTACCTCTTCCAGCCTGTAGATGCTGCTAGCATTCCTTGTTTCATAGCCGCATCACTACGGTCTGTCTTCTGTCCTTGCCTTGCCTTCTCTACGACTCTCCAGCCTCTCTCCAGTAACCTTTGTGATTACACTGAGGCTGGGTGTGATGGCTCATGCCTGTCGTCCTAGCCCTCTGGGAGGCCAAGGTGGGTGGATTGTTTGAGCTCAGGAGTTCCAGACCAGCGTGAGCATTGTGGCAGGGGCCTGTAGTCCCAGCTACACATGAAGCTGAGACAGGCAGATCACTTGAGCTCAGGAGTTTGAGACTAGCCTGAGCAAGACTGAGACCCCATCTTTACTAAAAATAGAAAAACTAGCCAGGCCTCGTGGCAGGCATCTGTAGTCCCCATTACTGGGGAGGCTGAAGGAGGAGGATCACTTGAGCCCAGGAGTTTGAGGTTGCTGTGAGCTGTGATGCCAGCGAACTTTAGCCTGGGACAACAGAGTGAGACTCTAAAGAACAAAAACCAAAAACCACATTGGACTTACCTGGGTGATCCAGGGTACTCTGCCCCATCTCAATGTCCTTAATTTTCACATCTACACAGTTCCTTCTGCTACATAAGTAATACTCTGGAGATTAGGACATGGATAATATTTGGGAGTAGGAGAGAGATCATTAAGCTTACAGAATCCCCTCCCCCAAATACCCCACAGCAAAATCCCCCCAAAGCTTTAAAAATGGCATTCTTTTAAAACCATCGATGAACTTGAAGGGAAGTAAGAGATATCCCCAAGGTGGGGGCCAGAAGTGAAGGAGGACTTGTGATGATGATGGTAAAGAACATCAAACTGAAACCAGAGTAATGATCAGTTAGAACAGCAGTTCTCAACCTGTGAGTCGTGACCCGTTTGTAACAATGAAAATACATCCTGCATATTAGATATTTACATTACGATTCATAACAGTAGCAAAATTACAATTATGAAGTAGCAAAGAAAATAAATTTATGGTTGGAGGTCACCACAACGTGAGGAACTGTATTAAAGGGTCGTGGCATTAGGAGGCATTAGGAAGGTTGAGAACCACTGAATTAGAAACACACTGAGTTAGAGCCAGGTTTGCTCTGAGGGCAAATGCTAATACCAGTGCTTGGACTGAGAAACCAAGCCTGGGCCTGGTGAGGTGGCTCATGCCTGTAATCCCAGCTCTCTGAGAGGCCGAGGCGGGTGGATTGCCTGAGCTCAGGAGTTCAAGACCCACCTGAGCCAGAGCAAGACCTCATCTCTAAAAATAGCTGGCATTGTGGTGGGTGCCTGTAGTCCCAGGTACTCGGGAGGCTGAGGCAAGAGAATTGCTTGAGCCCAAGAGTTTGCGGTTGCTGTGAGCTATGATGCCATAGCACTCTACTGAGGGTGACAAAGTGAGACTCTGTCTTGAAAAGAAAAAAGAAACTAAGCCTGGAGCCCTTGGCAACATGGGGGGAGGGACTAAAGTGGTCCAGATGCCATCTGGCTTTTAGCAGAGGCACATAAAAACCCTTCTGAAGGAAAGCATCCCAACTGTAGACCCTTGGAATTTCCATTGATTAAAGTCAATAAAACATAAACTCACAATTTAAAAAAACTGTCCCAACTTGAGCAGCATAGCAAGACCTGTCTCTACAAAAAAAAAAAAAAAAATCACAAACCAAAAATTGCCAGGTGTGGTGATATGTTCCTATAGTCCTAGTTTATTGGGAGACAGGAGGATCTCTTGAGCCCAAGATTTTTTTTTTTGGTTGTAGTTGTCGTTGTTTGGCAGGCCTGGACGGGATTCAAACCCGCCAGCTCTGGGGTATATGACTGGCACCTTAGCTGCTTAAGCTACAGGTGCTGAGCCTGAGCCCAAGATTTTGAGGTTACAGTGAGCTGTGGTTGTCCCACTGCCTTTCAGCCTGGGCAATAAAACAAGAGCCTGTCTCTAAATAAATAATAAAAGGCCCACAAGGTGTTGGGAACCTGGATGGATTTTAGCCCGTAGGCCTTACCCATGTTCCAAATGCTCTCACAACTGCATGAACGCTTCATGTTAGAGACTACAGCTACAATACTTTCTGTTTGAGGCCTGTGATAAATTTTCAAAAGACACTATGTGACTTTCTTGGACTAGATTTCTTCCAGCTGAAGGTAACTAACGAGGAGGGGGGTTACAGATTAACCTAAGTCAGTTTGGTCATTCACACCTTAATGACCTTTCGGCAGACACCAGCCTCCTCCAGGAGTGAAGAGGTAAGGTGAGCTATAGGGCTTCTCCACACCTTTGTTCCAGGTGACCTGTTACAGTGAAAGGCAGCCTCAGGCCAAAACCACCAAACAGTTATTAGCAAGCAGTCATACAACCAATTCTGCAAGCTCAGTGAAGTCCCAGAGCTGTCTAGAAAGCACCTGCATGTTTACTGAGGGCAATTACTGCAGAATGCTTGGGTAGGATCTAGAGGAGTTACTTCCTCTTGAACTATTCTTGGAACTAACTTGTCTGACTTAATCACAATTTTCATTACCTCTGTAAAACAAATGACTACTTTTTACCTGTACCTTTTACTATAGCTGCGTAGTTTGTGCCTTAGTTTCCTGTCTATAAAATTAGAGTAATAATAATTCTTCATACATGGGTTGATAGATTAAATGAGCTCATACGTAGCACCTGACTCTTTTGGTAAACTCCCCTATTCTGGCATTCAGAGATGCTAAGATGTGTCAGAAATAATCTCTCCCTTCAAGGACCTGATTAAACTGCTGCAGAAAAAGTTTGAAAAAGTTACAGTCAGCACTCTGTATCTAAGAGTTCTGAATCCATGGATTTAAATAACTGCAGGTCAAAAATATTCGGGGGATCTAACACCAGTGAGAATAATCCACAGCACAGGGTCCCAAAGCAGCAAACGCTGGTGTGGGTGTGGAGAGACAGGCACACCTATGCACTATTGGTGGGATTGCAAACTAGTACAGTGTTTTTGGAAAGAAGTGTGGAGAATTCTTGGCTTGGTGCCTGTGGCTCAACGGGCTAAGGCGCCAGCCACATACACCTGAGCTGGCGGGTTCGAATCCAGCCTGGGCCCGCCAAACAACAATGACGGCTGCAACCAAAAAATGGCCAGGTGTTGTGGCGGGTGCCTGTTGTCCCAGTTACTTGGGAGGCAGAGGCAAGAGACTCACTTGAGCCCGGGAATTGGAAGTTGCTGTGAGCTGTGATGCCACGGCACTCTCTCCAGGGTGACAGCTTGAGGCTCTGTCTCAAAAAAAAAAAAAAGAAGTGTGGAGAATTCTCAAAGAACTACTCAAAGGAAAAAAAAATCATTTCATCATAAGGACGTTTGCACTTTTTTTTTTTTTTTGAGACAGAGTCTTACTTACTACAATACTGTGGTGTCACAGCTCACAGCAACCTCAAACTCTTGGGCTTAAGTGATTCTCTTGCCTCAGCCTTCTGAATAGCTGGGATTACAGGCACTGGCTACAACGCTCGGCTATTTTTGTTGTTGTTGCAATTTGGCCAGGGCTGGGTTTGAACCCGCCACCCTAGGAATATGGGGACGGCGCCTACCCACTGAACCACAGGCGCCACCCTGCACTTGAATGTTTATAGCAGCTCAATTCGTAATCACAAAGATGTAGAAACAACCCAAATGCTGGTCAACCCAAAAATGGATTAATAAACTGTGATATAAGTATACCATGGAATGCTATTCAGCCGTAAAAAAGTGGGAACTTTAGGGCGGCGCCTGTGGCTCAGCGAGTAGGGCGATAGCCCCATGTACCAAGGGTGGCGGGTTCAAACCCAGCCTGGCCCAACTGCAAAAAAAAAACCAACAGAAAAATAGCCGGGCGTTGTGGCGGGTGCCTGTGGTCCCAGCTACTCAGGAGGCTGAGGCAAGAGAATCGCCTAAGCCCAGGAGTTGGAGGTTGCTGTGAGCTGTGTGATGGCACTCTACCGAGGGCGATAAAGTGAGACTCTGTCTCTAAAAAAAAAAGATGGAGACTTTGCACCTTTTGTATTTACCTGGATGGATATGGAGAACATTCTCCTGAGTAAAGTCTCTCAATAATGGAAGAGCAAGCATCCCTTGTACTCAGTACTAATCTGAAAATAGTAGATCAGTAACTACAGGCCCACGTGAGATAAAAACACAACTAAATTCAAGAAGGGAGCTTTTCCACGAAGCAGACAAGGTGGTGGAAGTGGAGCCAAAGAAGTAGGACCCCGCACTAGCAGACCTACTGCGTGGACCTCCGCCAGTTGCTGGACCTGCCCACCAGCGGTGGGTGCAGGACCACGACCTGCGGAGGAAACGCCACTTGCGGTCAAAGCACCAGCGCAAAGCCAAGAAGAAGGCCCTGCCCATGGAGAAGCTCCAGGTGGTGAATCTGCACCCACCTGAGGTGGTGGGCAGCATGGTCGGCGTCCACAACGGCAAGACCTTAATTAAACCAGGTGGAGATCAAGCCTGAGATGATCAGCCACTACCTAGGGGAGTTCTCCATCACCTACAAGGCTGTGAAGTATGGCCAAATAAATGAATAAATAAAATTCAAGAAGGGGGAGCTTGGCAAGTTCCCACCTATTGAGTACAATGTAGGGGTATATGGCAACTTCCTAGGTGAAGGGCTCAACTACAACTCGGACTTTGGACTTTACCTTACAAATGCAAATAACATAATATCGTGTGCACCTGCATAGTAACCCAAAATGGAAATATATATATTTGGGGGAAAAGCATTCCACAAAGTTCCAAAAAGCAAAACTTGAATCTTCTGCACACCTAGTATTATGTTGAATCCACTTGGAAGAAGTGATGTGTAGGCATTGTATTAAGTATTATTAATAATCTAGAGATGATTTCAAGTATCATCTTTAAAGGAGGAGGTGTATGGGTTAGATGCAAATACTACACCATTTTTTATAAGGAAACCTTTTAACTCCTAGTCTCTAAGTACTCTGTTCTTCATAGTCAGTGGAGAAAAGCTCATCTGACCCTAAATGAGTTTTATTTTCCAATCAAGAGGAACCTTCTCTTGGCTCGGCGCCTGTGGCTCAGCGGGCTAAGGCGCCAGCCACGTACATCTGAGCTGGCGGGTTCAAATCCAGCCCGGGCCGCCAAACAACAATGACGGCTGTAACCAGAAAATGGCCGGGTGTTGTGGCGGACGCCTGTAGTCCCAG